>JXCR01148667.1:349215-369482 GCA_002079205.1 Phalaenopsis hybrid cultivar | reverse complement strand
GATGTCGGAACGAGGGAACAGTAGGATCCTAACCGGTGATGCTCTAATCAACTTTAATATGCCCTCATAAAATATAAAGAACTTCAACCATAGGGCCACCTGAATTGATATTATAACTTGACACACTAGATAACTCAAACTCGTTGCGGCAGGAGCTTGGAGCTAGCATGTTGGGCAGCACGACCATCTTCAACAGAAAAACCTATCTCCACCAGCTAAACCAATCTTCCTTCCTTAGACTTAAACAATAAAGTCATAGGACTTCGAGGTTGCTTGCTTATATAACGTAAATCCTCACCTTATCTTTAGGCCTTTGCATAACCTTTCTATACAATATAAGCCCTAACTCGTCTTAGGATTCCGAGGTTGTCGTTTGTCATGACCTAAATCAATTAAACAACCAAGCCATAGGATTTTGAGGTTGTCTGCTTATGCAACATAAATCCTCACCTCATCTTTAGGCCTTTGTATAGCTCTGTTGTACTAAGCCCTAACTCGTCTTAGGATTCCGAGGTTGTCGTTTGTCACGACCTAAATCCTCACATCATTAGGATTCCGAGGTTGTCGTTTGTCATGACCTAAATCCTCACATCTTTCAGGCTATTTGTGTGATAGTTAACTCGTCTTAGGATTCCGAGGTTGTCGTTTGTCACGACCTAAATCCTCATATCTTCCAGGATATTTGTGTGATCATTTCACACAAATGTAAACCCTAACTAATAAAATGGCNTTGTGTGATCATTTCACACAAATGTAAGTCCTAACTAATAAAATTGGCAAGATGAAACACCTAAATACTTCTCCTCAAAGTTGAAGCCAAACATTAGGATAGCTTGGGAAGTCACCGAGGTTCACCTCTGGATCAATGACATCCCCTAGTTCTTCTTTCTTTGGATTCTACAAAAAAATGTTCCAAGTTTGTNCTCCTCTGGATCCATGACATCCCCTAGTCCTTCTTCCTTTGGATTCTACAATAAAATGTTCCAAATTTGAACTAATACCCTTTTACACCTCTACGTCTGATTTTGTTGAAGAGACCTACTCTTTGAAGTTCCATGAAGATAATATTTCCTTATTTTTATCGAGACTCTTCTTAAGTGACTTTAGTCATTTAGGATGTAATTAACTATAGGAGCTTGCCCTTATAGGAAGCATGTCTGAACCCAGCTTAATATAAACCCTATTTAATCATTTATATTAAATAGGGGAACTTGTCGGCAAATACAAAGGTTTCGTTGACCAAACGGACGTCATATTTTCTTAGTTTATTTGATTGAGCCTCATCCTCAATTCTTGTGCTTATCTTTTGGGATAGATACAGGATTTGAGGTACAGTGCTCTTTCATTTTAAACTACAAAAAATATGAGGTTAGCTTGATTTCATACTTCAACGTCCTTCCAAAGCGGGCGGGAATTTGATTCCGGTGAACGACAGCTTCTTACGGGCAACCCCACAACCAAACCATCCCTGAAATAGCGCCGACAAAGGATTATTCTTGCATGCCACAAAATAGGTGAAACATTCCAGCCAACTTGGGAGGGAACATTTGTCATTGAAAAGGTCTACACAGGAGGAGCCAACCAGTTAGTGGACTTCCAGGGAGAAAGACCCATGTTACCAACAAATATACGATATCTGAAAACCTATTATGCAACCTGATGTCGCTTGCCTCTGCTTGCTTTGAAACTTTGGAAACTTTGATTGTTCTAGGGTTATCTATGTTTCCAAATGTCTATGATTCCAAATTTTGTAATTAACCTCAATATAATGAAAATTTTGAGAAAGAAATTTTAAACTTCAAATTTTCTCCTTTCTACTTTTTAAACTTAATATTCCATTAAATTAAACAAAACTCATACATAAAACAAACAATTCATTTCACCAAAACAAACTAAAATTTTCTTTAATAAATACTTCGTTTTGTTCTTATTCATAATAAGTTTCAGCCCACTGACGTTTTTCCTGTCGTCTGCGGAAAAATGTCAGGACAGAGGCTGATATTTTCTTTCAAGGATGGTTGGAGCCTCGCACTAAATGAGGGAATGGAACCACAAGGCGGTACCATAGACATCAACATGGATTTTAACCAGGTTAACATGGACTACTGAAGTCCTCTCATTGATGTAGTCAGCTGCAAAGAGAAAGAGGGATTGCCTTCACTACTGAGGGTTACTGCTAAACATAATGTATCACACAAAGGCAAGAACGTGATAACAGAGCAAGATCCGATGGAAGGGCCCAACCGTCTTCCCTCCATGGTAGCTACACCAGTCGGGGGCCTTGTAGCCGTCAATAACAAACGACTGCCAAGTACTTTGCTTTGCAGGACACGAGAACGCCAGCCGCAAGAAGCAGAGCTTTTCTATGACAAGAAAGCAGACGTCAGAGAGAAATGAATAACTTGCTCACCCCTATTCTTGAGGGGCATATTTATGATCTAGACCTGAAAGAAACTTCTACTAGCCTACCCACCATGAATGAAGAACCAGGGTTCGAGACAGAGCCAGATACACTTTCAGTTTCAAATGTTTTATGCAAGGGTTGCCCGACGTGCAACGTTGAAATACCAGCCGAGAAATCAGCCACAAGGGCGTTTGTAGAATGCCCAGATTGCAATGTTCTACATTTACAACATTTCAGTACATTGGAAGAGTATACCTCCAGCACCGATGGGTCTCATACTTTAGATTTTATGATGGATGAGCCATACGTCCCACTGGGGATAGATCCATATGTACCATGGAGCCCAGGGTCGTACATCCCGCTAGATGCCGAGTCTCGTATTCCAGATCAGCCAACGCTAGTTTGGGTTCCTGCCAATGTTCAAAGGGAGGAACGCCCGCAACAGCTATCGACCCTTAGTATGATATAGTACTACAAAATAAGCAAAGTAAATAAAAGAGAATTTAAATTTTACAAAGAAGTTCAGGGAAAATTCATCAACATACTGGAGGGATTAGAACTGTATACTAGAGTCTTCTCAGAGACTGACGAACAAAGTATTCTTGACTGCATTTATTACCTAAGGGACAAAGGTCGAACAGGTTTACTTATGGAAAGGACCTATTCCGAGGTGAGGAAATGGATGCGAGGAGAAGGGAGGATTACTATCCAGTGTAGCTGCTGCTACAACTTCACAAATGACAGACAGGGGAATCCGCCTAGGATCCTCAGACACGATCAAGTACATCCACTACTGCCAATTATAAAGTGGATGATCAAAAGAATGGCCAAAGGGAGTATTCTTCCTGCTACCTACATTCTAAATAGTTTTATTATCAACATATATGACAAGGAAGACTGCATACCTCCTCACATTGATCATCATGATTTTGTAAGACCCTTCTACACGGTCTCATTTCTAAGCAAGAGCAATATATTATTTGGTAAAGAAATCAATATCGTCGGCCCTGGTGAGTTCAGAGGCTTTGTGGAGATTCCTCTACCAGTAGGTTCGGTACTTGTTCTTAAAGGCAATGTTGCAGAAGTTGCCAAACATTGTATTCTAGGGGTACAACACCGTAGGGTGTCCGTGACCTTCCGTAGGATGGACGACAGCAAAATACCACATGGATTCCAGCCAGACCCAGAACTAGAAGAGCTACAGTCGTACGAGCTATGAGAGGGTTGTACCTCTAAGTACATACGAAGGGAACTCTTATCCTGGAGCATGACTTAGAAGGTCTGCTCGATGAGGAGCTTGTCGTACCGGATACAAATGGTCAGAGGGTTCACTTTCCTTTTATATAGCAACATGATATGTATCTGATATATTCAGCGTACAATGTATTCATGACATGAGATGATCTAGATGTACTTCAACATGGACTATATATTGTACCATTGTAGGTGTTAGTCTATGTTCTATCTGTAACATCTTTATGGGAGCAGATTAATAGAAATTTCTCTCAAAATATGCCTCTTTTGTCAGTTGCCTTTTTGTGCGATGGATGAAAATCACGAACCATGCATTGGTTAAGAGTTTCAATGAACAAAAAACGAAACAACAAATCTTTAACAATAAATAATATTTAAATAAAAATAATCACCAATGAATAAACAACAAAACAAATTTCTTTTGAAAATCAACCAACTAAAATTAAAACTTTAAATACATATTTTGAAAAATTAAATGTGATAAAAATAACAAGAAAAGGAAACAAATTTGTTGAGTTGAATCTCTCATTTTTGGAGTTTCTTACTCTTTGTGCGTGCAGCACAACCATCTTTATCTGCATTAACTCTCTTCACATCCCCTCGGAATTTCACATTCTGCACAAAACCCCAGAAAACTCTGCAAATCTTCTTCAACAAAATCAACTTTTTCACATGACACATTTCTGTGAATTCAACATCACAAAGTCTCTACACTATTTTCATATGACTCGTGGGGTCAGTACCCAAATTTTGACTCCCCATATCCGAGGATCGGTGTGAGGCCCCCTTCAATGGATGTCAAGGCTTTTGATTTCTTCAAATTTCAAATTCTCTGAAGATTGGTGTGAGGCCCCCTTCAATGGATGTTAAGGCTTTCGATTCCTTCAAATTTAAAATTCTCTGAAGATCAGTGTGAGACCCCCTTCAACGGATATTAAGGCTCAGATTCCTTCATATTTCAAATTCTCCAAAGATCGGTGTGAGGCCCCCATCAATGGATGTTAAGGCTTCTGATTCCTTCAAATTTTAAATTCTCCAAAGATTGGTGAGGCCCCCTTCAATGGATGTTAAGGCTTTCAATTCCTTTAAATTTTAAATTCTTTAAATATTGGTTTGAGAACCCCTTCAACGGATGTTAAGGCTTCTGATTTCTTCACATATTCTATTCACATATTCCCCACGAATTCACATGTGTGAATCTGCATATTTTCTGCATAAGCACACATATTTTCTCATCGCCTCTAGAGTTGGATGTGAGTCCTGGTGATTTCCTTCTCAATGTGGCATATTTTCTTATCACCTCTTGGGTTGGATGTGAGTCCTAGTGCTTTTCTTCCTGGCGTGACGCACATATTTTCTCGTTACCTCTTGAGTTGGATGTGAGTCCTGGTACTTTCCTTCTCAAGGTAACACACATATTTTCTTGTCACTGCTTGGGTTGGATGTGAGTCCTAGTGCTTTCTTTCCTAGCTTGATGCACATATTTTCTTATCACCTCTTGGGTTGGATGTGAGTCTTAGTGCTTTCGGTTGGATGTGAGTCCTAGTGTTTTCCTTCCTAACGTGACCCACATATTTTCTTGTTACCTTTTAAGTTGGATGTGAGTCCTGGTGCTTTTCTTCTCAATGTAACACACATATTTTCTTGCCACTGCTTGGGTTGGATGTGACTCCTAGTACTTTCCTTCCTAGCGTGACGCATATATTTTCTTATCACCTCTTGGGTTGGATGTGAGTCCTAGTGTTTTCCTTCCTAACGTGACCCACATATTTTCTCGTTACCTCTTGAGTTGGATGTGAGCCCTGGCGCTTTCCTTCTCAAATTAACACACATATTTTCTTGTCATCGCTTGGGTTGGACGTGAGTCCTAGTGCTTTCCTTCCTAGCATGGTGCACATATTTTCTTGTCACCTCTTGGGTTGGATGTGAGTCCTCGTGCTTTCCTTCCCAACGTGACACACATATTTTCTTGTCACCACTTCGGTTGGATGTGAGTCCTAGTGCTTTCCTTCCTAATGTGACGTACATATTTTCTCATTACCTCTTAAGTTGGATGTGAGTTCTGGTGCTTTCCTTCTCAATGTAACACACATATTTTCTTGTCACTGCTTGGGTTGGATGTGAGTCCTAGTACTTTCCTTCCTGGCGTGACGCACATATTTACTTATCACCTCTTGAGTTGGATGTGAGTCCTAGTGCTATCCTTCCTAACCTGACGCACATGTTTTATTTTTACCACTTGAGTTGGATGTGAGACCCAACGCTTTTTTCCTCAATGTAGCAGATATTTTCTTTGGAGCCGGAAGTGGGCCTCTATGTTTTCCATCTCGATTCGGTCCTCCCACGCAATCCTTGTTGACCTCATTTTTGGTTGAGGTTTAGCTCTTCTTCTTTAGTAGCCTAGGGTCTAGCCATAGGATTTTTCCTGTTGACTATTCCTAGAAAACTAGACATGGAACCCTCACCACTAGAAATTCCAAACTTTTCTCTACTCAGCTTGAAGTTCCACATGTTGCTCTCAACCTCTAAATACTTATTAGGTGGGGTCACTATGGGGAAACTCAAGATGAGTCACCCTTAGGGCTATTGGACCTCTAAGTACTTAGTAGGTGGGGTCACTGTGGGGGAAACTCAAGATGAGTCACCCTTAGGATTGCTGGATTGACCTTGGGTGTTGGTCTGGAGCTAAGGCACTCACTACACTTATCTGCACTCACAATCACTTACGGGTCACTGTGGGGGAAGCTCATGATGAGTCACCCTTAGGATTGCTGGACCTTAGGGTTGACCGTGGGTGTTGGTCTGGAGCTAAGGCACTCACTACACTCATCTACACCCACAATCACTCACAATTCTGAACTCGGTTGACCTTGGGTGTTGGTCTAGAGCTAAGGCACTCACTACACTAATCTACACCCACAATCACTCACAACCCTGAACTCAAATCTAGCCTAGATCCCTGATCTTTTGGGATACTCATGTAGATGGTCCCCTAAACCTACTAGCCATAGGGCTAGCTAAGGCACTCACTACACTTATCTGCACCCACAATCACTCACAACCTGAACTCAAATTTTTAGCTAGATCCCTTGATCTTTTGGGATACTCATGTAGATGGTCCCCTAAACCTACTAGCCCACTAAGGCACTCACTACACTTATCTGTACCCAAATTTCTAATAGATTGGGATACTCATGTAGATGGTCCCCTAAACCTACTAGCCCTAGAGCTAGATCCCTTGATCTTTTGGGATACTCATGTAGATGGTCCCCTAAACCTACTAGCCCTAGGGAGGGCTAGGTCTAATTCACTCACTACACTCATCTACACTCACAATCACTCACTACCCTAAACCTAGAACTTCTAAGCCTAGTTCCCTTGATCTTTTGGGATACTCATGTAGATGGTCCCCTAAACCTACCAGCCCTAGGGTATTGTTTGGCTAAGACCACTATGTAGAGGACCCAAAATGGGGTTTCCATTGGTCCATGGCTTATTTATGATGGTTGGCACTCCAACTCTACCAAGATACGCAACCTACCCTTTTGCCCCTAAATTCCCCCAAATTACCTAGATACCCTTGGGACCCTAAATTTGACCAAAATCTCCAAATCTAACCAAAATACCCAAACTTATTCAAAAATCATTTCAAACACCTTGAAATTACCCAAACTACCAAAAATTACCAAAATTGACCGAATTACCAAAATACCCCTCCATAATCCAAAATCCCAAAAATTCCAAAAATTCCCAGAAAATCCCAATAAATCCCAAATATTCTTAATTTCATTTCTTTCAACTACCACATGACCCAATTTCGCCAATTTGACCATATTTAACCAAAATCCCCAAATTTTCCTTTAAAGATCCAATTTTCCCCAAATCCATCTTAAATGTCCATCAATTGGGTCTCAATTGACCCCAATTCCAATCCTAAACTCAAACTCACTTTTTATATGACCAAATTGAACCAAATCCAAATCAAATTGGTCCATGATTTGAGCCCAATTTTGATTTGGGTCAAAACCCCAATTTTGACCATATTATTGGTCCATGATTTGAGCCCAATTTTGATTTGGGTCAAAACCCCAATTTTGACCATATGACCTGGTCCATGATTTGAGCCCAATTTTGATTTGGGTCAAAACCCCAATTTTGACCATATGACCTCTGGTCCATGATTTGAGCCCAATTTTGATTTGGGTCAAAACCCCAATTTTGACCATATGACAATCTCACCAAATTGAATCCATGGCCTAGTCAATTGGCCTCAATTAATGTTGCAAAATCTTTATAAAATTCATATTCATCAAAATCAACCATCAATTGACCTTGGTGAAGCCTCATATCCATTTGATTTTGGCCTAAATCCAAAATTCCCAAATTTAGCGAAGTCCCCAAATTTCACCCAATTGATTGCCTTAACCTCCAAATCAGCATCCAATTCATGTTGGAAACTCTTCATGAGGTCCCTTTTGACCATTTACAACAATCAATTTGGACTTAGCCCAAGGCTAACCCAAGCTAGAACCAAGCCTAGCCCAACATGACAAAATTGATTAAAGTTCAAAAATCCTTCAAATTGACCTTTCAATTGAACTCAAAACCACATCCATCCTTCACCAAAGTTGTTCCTTGTGATCATCTACACCAAATACAACAATCAATTGAGCCAATTGACATGGCTAACCTAGCTCAAGCCCAAGTTTTAGTCATTTGCACCCACTTGGGCCCATGCATCAAATGTGGCCTAACCACCCTAAAGCCACCAAATTAACTCCACCACAGCCATTAGTTGGACTTAGTGACCAGTCCAAACACCATGAAACCACCTAAATCAAGCCATGGACCAAAGGTCCCCCAAATTAAGGGATCTTATTTCCAAAAATGCACATGCTTAAGATATCTTTGCCAAATCCAAGCACATTTGCATTAAATTGCTGTGATGCATTCCTCTGGGTTCCCTAAGCTCCTAGCCACCTCTCCCTGGCCGGCCGTCCAGCCTAGTGGCTGAAAAAGCCCAAAACTGAGAGCCACCCCCATGGAGCTTCACCCAAAATCAAATCTACAGACCAGCTTAGCCAAATTCAATTGTGGAGCTCCTCTGCCCTCCATCTAAGCACCATAATGCACCCAAACTTGTGCCCTCAGAGCCACCCTATGGCCATTTTTATAAAAACTCACCTCCCACGGCCATGGGAGGCATGCTGAAATTTCCTTAGAGAGGTCTCTCCAAACTTCACACAGATGTTCCCTAAGATCCCCTCAGTGCATTCCAACCACTTTCCCTCACCCATTCTCATTGCCAGAGCCCAATTTTGAAATCGAAACCCTGTCGGTTGTGACTTGAGGGACAGAAACCAATACACCTCCACACTCCACCAAACTGTAATTCCTTATGCCTACACCTTCACAAGAGTGAAAGAAGCCAAACCCCTTCAAATCCCCTTTCCACAGAGCCTCTACCATAGCTCTAGACAAACACTCAAATCCGGTCGTGATCAAATTCATACCTAGGCCTTACGCCAAGACCAAGGACTTAATCCCTAGCCTCCTTGGACCCCAACAAATGTACCGATCACCTCTGATCGAAGCTTCCCTTCTCAGAGCAAAGGTATAAAGCTTCTCCTTCTTCCGAGCTTATTTTGATTCTCCATTTACTTAAGCTTGATTTCATGGCATCTTAACTATATGGATATGTTCGCCTCACTTAGACGAGTCCATAGGATCAAACCCGAAGTGATTTGGTTGAGTCTAGGCCAAGATCTTAAGGTTTTAGTGTGGACGGGCACGGGATCATTCCATCGGGGACGATGACGGGGAGCCGCTCGATCAAGCGTGTATCAAATGGTTGGGGAAGATCAAGCCGGACAGCGCTGCTGGACATAAATAGCGGGCCGAGTNAAAATAATTATATAAATTAAATTAAATTTTGAAAAATCACATTTTCTCCTCTGATGTCTCAATTGACCCATGAATGAGGTAGGATAAAAATTTCAAAGTCATTTGAATTGAATTTGACAAATTATGAAGTGTTAGAGCCTTAGGGGCAAATGTGTAATTTTGGAAATTTTGCCTTAATTAACATTTAGGCTTAATTCAAGGAGGGAAAAAGGGTAACCTCTAATCTTAATCAATTTATTTGATGTTTGAAACACAAAGGGGTTAATTGGTAGAAATCAATCTCCCTTTCTCAATTAAGATTAATAAATTCCTAAATTATTAAAATTTGGAAGCTTATTAAAATTAAATGAACCTAGACTTAGGGGTATGATTTTTGAAGTCTATAACTAATCAATTTAATACCCCTATTTTGATCTTCAAATAAAATCCAAATCATGAATCATGAACATCTAAAGTTTAACCCTTTTCAAAATTAATTAAGACACTCACTTAGGCCTTAAGGGCTTAGTGGCGACTTAGGCTAAATCAAAATTGACTAAAAAAAGGATTAGAAAAATAAACAAAATTATATAGAACATCCTTGAAACACCACTAAACCCAATTAGGATTAAAATTTGGCTAAGTGTTCAAATTACATTAACTTGCCCCTTTAAGGGTCTTCACCCANNNGCTAAGTGTTCAAATTACACTAACTTGCCCCTTTAAGGGTCTTCACCCACATAATTCTTAAATTGAATGACAAATGATAATTACCCCTTTTCTTAGAGATAATTGAGACATCAATGTTCACTGAGTAATAAGGGTATTTACAGGATGAACCATTAAGCAACATAATGAGTTTAAATGGACTCGAGGCTTTTCACTAGTTGGTGAGAGAGAGGCATGGACCTGCTTCCCCCTCTTAACTTGTTGGATACCTCAGAGGCCTATTAAACTTAATATGCTTCGCTCAATGAAATCATCCTTAATTAAACTTTTAAGGACTCAACAAGATATGACATAGGGTTAGGAAAATTACCAAAATTTTACCTTTCCTGCTCTTCATAAACTGCCTTAACAAGCATTTTAAGTTTCAGGTGGTGGAACGAGAAGACTCGCTAGGTACGCTTTTGCAGTTTATAGCACCGTCTTTCTTCTGTCATTTCCTTACATGTTTCATGCGTGTGTTTACCTTCATAAACTTGCATGTTAACCATAACCATAACCCAAAACCAAAATTAAAAATCGAAAAGATTAAACTCATCGCCAACATTCAAAATATAAAACAACTCAAAATTTAATCACAAACATCACACAAAAACCAAAACTTCAACAAATTTAAGACGTCTCTATTGGATGATCGGGAATCCCTCGGAGGAGGTAACCTACGGTTGCTAAAGAGGCTTCCCACGGTTTTAATGAAATTATGGAATTCATTAAGTTGAATTTAATAAGTTCATTTGGACCAAGTGAATCCAATAGAAAATAGTGATGCCGGAACGAGGGAACTATAGGATACTAACCGGCATCGCTCTAATCAACTTTAATATGCCCTCTACAAAATTTAAAAGACTTCAACCATAGAGCCACCTGATTTGATTTTATAACTTGACACACTAGATAACTCAAACTCGTTGTNGGATACTCATGTAGATGGTCCCCTAAATCTACTAGCCCTAAGGCTATGGTTTAGCTAAGACCACTATGTAGAAGACCCAAAATGGGGTTTCCTTTGTTCCATGGCTTATTGGTGATGATTGCTACCTCAACTCTACCAAAATACCCATTTTGGCCTTTTGCCCCTAAAACACCCCCAAAATACCAAAATACCCTTCTTGGGCTCAAAATTCCAAAAATAACCAAAAAATCCAAATAAATCCCAAATAATCCCAATTTCATTTCTCTTAACTAACACAAAACCCAATTTGGCCAATTTTACCATCTTTAACCAAAATCCCCAAATTGCCCTTTAAAGACTCAAATTTCTCCAAATCCATCTCAAATGTCCACCAATTTGATCTCAATTGACCCCAATTCCAATCCTAAACTCAAATTCACTTTTTATATGACCAAACTAAATCAAACCCAAGCTCAATTGGTCCATGATTTGAGCTCACTTTTGATTTGGGCCAAAACCCTAATTTTGACAGTATGACTTAATCTCACCAAATTGAACCCATAGCCTAGTCAATTGGCCTAAGTTAATGTTGAAAAATCTTTATTACATTCCTATACATCAAAATCAACCATCAATTGACATTGTTGAAGCCTTAAATCCATTTGATTTTGGCCTAAATCTAAAATTCTCAAATTTAGCCCCAAATTCGCCAAGTCCTAATTTCACCCAATTCGACTAAATCCAAAATTCCCAAATTTAGCCCCAAATTGGCTAAGTCCCCAAATTTCACCCAATTGTGCCTTAACCTCCAAATTGGCATCCAATTCATGTTGAAAACTCTTAACAATCAATTTGAACTTAGCCCAAGGCTAACCCAAGCTAGACCCAAGCCTAGCCCAACATGACCAAATTGATTAAAGTACTAACCCAAGCTAGACCCAAGCCTAGCCCAACATGACCAAATTAATTAAAGTTCAAAATTCCGCCCAAGGCTAACCCAAGCTAGACCCAAGCCTAGCCCAACATGACCAAATTGATTAAAGTTCCAAATTCTCTCAAATTAACCCTCCAATTGAGCTCAAAACCACTTCATCATTCACCAAAGTTGTTCCTTGTGATCATCTACACAAAATGCAACAATAATTTGGGCTAATTGACATGGCTAACCTAGCCCAAACCCAAGTTTTGGTCATTTGCACCCACTTGGACCAATACACTAAATGTGACCTAACCACCCTAAGGCCGTTAACTCCACCACAGCCATTAGTTGGACCTAGTGACCAGTACAAACACCATGAAACCACCTAAATCAAGCCATCCACCACAGCCATTAGTTGGACTTAGTGACCAGTCCAAACACCATGAAACCACCTAAACCAAACCATGGACCAAAGGTCCCGTAAATTAATGGATGTTATTTCTAAAAATGCACATGCTTAAGATATCTTTGTCAAATCCAAGTACATTTGCATTAAATTGCTGTGATGGATTCCTCTGGGATCCCTGAGCTCCTAGCCACCTCCCCCTGGCCGGCCGGCGGGCCTAGTTGCCGGAAAAGGCCAAAACCGAGAGCCACTCCCATGGCACCTCACCCAAATCAAACCTAGAGGCCAGCTCATCCAAATCAAACTATGGAGCTGCTCTACCCTCCACCTAAGCACCACAATGCACCTAAGCTTATGCCCTAAGAGCCACCCCATGACCATTTTTATAAAAAATCACCTCTCATGGCCACGGGATGTGTGCTCAAATTTCCTTAGAGAGGTCTCTCCAAACTTCACACAAAGCTTCCCTAAGATCCCCTCAGTGCATTCCAACCATTTTTCCTCACCCATTCCAATTGCCGGAGCCCAATTTTGAGCTCGAAACCCTGCCGGAATCCAGGACAGATCCCAAAACACCTCCACAGTCCACCAAACTCAAATTAACTTCACCCACACCTTCACAACAGTGAAAGAAGCTAAAACCCCATCAAATCCCCCTTCCACAGAGCCTCTACCATAGCTCTAGACCAACACCCAAATTTGGTCGTGATCGAATTCATACCTAGGCCTTACACCAAGACCAGGGACTTAATCCCTAGCCTCCTTGGATTGCAACAAATGTGACGAGCACCTCTAATCGAAGCCTCCCTTCTCAGAGCAAAGGTATAAAATTCCTCTTCCTCTCGAGCTTATTTTGATTCTCCATTTACTTAAGCCTGATTTTATGGCATCTTATCCATATGGATATGTTCGTCTCACTTAGACGAGTCCATAGGATCAAACCCAAAGTGATTTAGTTGAGTCTAGGCCGAGATCTTAAAGTTTTAGTGTGGATGGGCACGGGATCATTCCATCGGGGACGATGACGGGGAGCCGTTCGATTAAGCGTGTATCAAATGGACGGGGAAGATCGAGCCGGACATCGCTTCGGGACATAAACAGTGGGCCGAGTTAGCAGCTACGTGGACGGCGGCGTCCAACCAGAGCGCGCCACGCATGCCTTCTGAGCTGCCTAGGAGCTAGTCAGCACGCGCTGTTTAAATAGATAAATAGGGCTTTTTCATATTTATTTAAATACCCTTATCTTAGAAAATACATAACTTTGTGTAGAAAAATCACAAAATTAAAATAAAAATACCCTCTTATTTTGTGAACAAAGGAGAATAATGTGAAATAATTTTCAAGTCCATTTGGTGCATATTTTATTTTTAATTAATTAAACATTGTTTTGAATCACTTGATTCACCATGCATATTGACACATCACATTGGCTTGAAATTTTGACATATTATAGCCTCTGTAAGAGGAAATATTCTCTGATTTTCCCAAAGTCAGAGGAGTTCCTATTTGGAGATTCATATTTTACAAATTCTTCACATCATTTCCTTAAAATAATCATGGAAATTAGCATATTGGTTATTAAATCCCAAAAAAAATTTTATCATTTCCTTGAAATAATCATGGAAATTAGCATATTGATTATAAAATCCTAAGAAAATTTTGGAAGGTCTACCATAACCCGAGAAACCTTTGGAAATAATTTCATGGGTCAAGTCATTTAAAACATCCTTATNGGACGATGACGGGGAGCCGCTCGATCAAGCGTGTATCAAATGGTTGGGGAAGATCAAGCCGGACAGCGCTGCTGGACATAAATAGCGGGCCGAGTCAGCAAGCTACATGGACGGCGGCGTCCAACCAGAGCGCGCCACGCACGCCTTTGGAGCTTCTTAGGATCCAGTCAGCACAAGCCATTTGAATAGATAAATAGGACCTTTTTCTATTTATTTAAATACCCTTAACTTAAAAAATACATAACTTTGTGTAGAAAAATCACAAAAATAAAATAAAAATATTTTCTTGCTCCGTGAACAGAGGAGAATAATGTGGAATATTTTTCAAGTCCATTTGATGCATAAAATATTTGTGATTAATTAAACATTGTTTTGAATCATTTGATTGTCCACGCATATTGACACATCACCTTGGCTTGAAATTTTGACATATTGTAGTTTCTGTAGGGGGGAACATTCTCTGATTTTTCCAATATCAGATGAGGTTCTTATACACAGATCTATATTTTTCAAGTTATTTCACATCATTTCCTTAAAATAATCATGGAAATTAGCATATTGGTTATAAAATCCCAAGAAAATTTTGGAAGGACCATCATGACTAGAGAAATCTTCGGAAATAATTTAATAGGTCAAATCATTTAAAACATCCTTAAAATTTTCAAATACTAAATCACTAAGATAATTAATTTCGAAAAATATAAACACTTAAATGAATTTATTTTAGTTCTCCACTGTGATTTATGATCCAAAGAACTCATCATAAAAGTTTCAAAATATTTTGAGTCCATTGAATAACTTAAATTGATTTTTAAAGATAAATACCACTCTTAACATTTAAATGATTTTTTTAAAAATAAAATTACAACTCAAAAAATTATAAAACTAACCACTCTTGGCACTTAAATGATTTTCTAAAAATCAAAATATAACTCAAAAAATTATGAAACTTAAGGCACTTAAATGATTTTTTAAAAATCAAAATATAACTCAAAAAATTATGAAACTTAGTTTTTTCTCTCTGTGATCAGAGATATTTTATAAAAATAAAATAATATTTAAAATAAAAACTTAATTTTTGGCCTAATTTAAGTATTTAAATAATTAAAAATTCATTAAAATCATAAAAATAATAAAACTTATGGAAATGTTCTAAATTGTTTTCTAATCACTTAAGAATAGTCAAAATATTTTTCCTGATTTTTTAAATAAAGATATTAAATTTCAAAGCTTAAAAATAATTTTTGAAAGGCTAAAAATAAGTTTTCACTAAAATAATTCCAATAAATCAAGCAAAAATTCAAAAAATATAAAATTTGATTCTTTGAGTTCTCTAACCTTAGGGAGATTTTGTAAAAATATAAAACTTAATTTTCACCACCTAAAATATTTTATTCTTATTAAATAACCCAGAATTTAAAATAATTCTAGTAAATCACAGAGAAGTCAAAAAACTGTGAAATCTAATCCAAAGGCTCCTCTAGTCCAGGTCTACCTTCAGTAAAAATTTCAAAGGATTATAATTTACCTTGGTCAAGTTAGTAATTTTCTTTGAAAATTATTATTTCTTGCATTAAAATAAATATATAAATTAAATTAAATTTTAAAAAATCACATTTTCTCCTCTCATGTCTCAATTGACCCATGAATGAAG
The DNA here is from genome assembly GCA_002079205.1 of Phalaenopsis hybrid cultivar. Classification (NCBI taxonomy): domain Eukaryota; kingdom Viridiplantae; phylum Streptophyta; class Magnoliopsida; order Asparagales; family Orchidaceae; genus Phalaenopsis; species Phalaenopsis hybrid cultivar. Next base: position 353,611 of record JXCR01148667.1, on the reverse strand, counting down.
TAAGATAAAAATTTCAAAGTCATTTTAATTGAATTTGACAAATTATGAGATGTTAGAGCCTTAGGGGCAAATATGTAATTTTGGAAATTTAGCCTTAATTAACATTTAGGCTTAAGTCAAGGAGGGGGAATGGGTAACCTCTGATCTTAATCAATTTATTTCATGTTTGAAACATAAGAGGTTAATTGGTAGAAACCAATTTCATTTTCTTCATTAAAAAGATAAGTTAATAAATTTCAGGATTATTAAGATTTGGAAGTTTATTAAAATTAGATGATCCTGGACTTAAGGGTATGACTTTGGAAGCCAATAATTAATCAATTTAATACCTCTATATTGATTTTCAAATAAATTTCAAATTATGAATCATGACCACTTAAAGCTTAACCTTTTCAAAACTAATTAAGACACTCACCTATGTCATGAATCATGACCACTTAAAGCTTAACCATTTTCAAAACTAATTAAGACACTCACCTAGGCCTTGAGGGCTTAGTGGTGACTTAGGCTAAATTAAAAATTGATTAAACAAAGATTATAAAAATAAACATGATTAAATCCAACATCCCTGAAATACCACTAAGCCCAATTAGGATTAAAAATTTGGTTAACGTGTTCAAATTACACTAGCTTGCCTCTTTAAGGGTCTTCACCCACATAATTTTCAAATTAAACCACAAGTGGCAATTACTTCATTCTTAAGGATAATTGAGACATAAATGTTCACTGAGCATTGGAAGTATTCACAGGATGAACCATTAAGCACCATAATAAGTTCAAATGGACTCGAGGCTTTTGACTATTAGTGAGAGGGAGGCATAGACCTGCTTCCCCCTCCTAACTTGTTGGATACCTCAGAGGCCTATTACACTTAATATTCTTTGCTCAATGAAATCATCCTTAATTAAACTTTTAAGGACACACCAAAATATGACATAGGGTTAGGAAAACCACCAGAACTAATTAAACTTTTAAGGACTCACCAAGATATGACATAGGGTTAGGAAAATTACCAAAATTTGTATTCCTGCTTTTCATAAACTGCCTTAACATGCATTTTAAGTTTCAGGTGGTGGAACGAGAAGATTCGCAACTTTTAAGGACTCAACAATATATGACATAGGGTTAGGAAAATTACCAAAATTTTACCTTTCCTACTCTTCATAAACTGCCTTAACATGCATTTTAAGTTTCAGGTGGTGGAACGAGAAGACTCGTTAGGTACACTTATNCGAGAGTCTTCTTAGGTGACTTTGGTCATTTAGGATGTAATTAACTATAGGGGCTTTCCCTTATAGGAAGCAGTCTGAACCCAGCTTAATATAAATCCTATTTAATCTTTTATATTAAATAGGGGAACTTGTCAGCAAATACAAATGTTTCGCAGACCAAACGGATAATATTAAATAGGGGAACTTGTCGGCAAATACAAAGGTTTCGCAGACCAAACAGACGTCATATATCTTAGTTTATTTGATCGAGCCTCATCCTCAAGTCTTGTGTTTATCCTTCGGGATAGATATAGGAGTTTATTTGATCGAGCCTCATCCTCAAGTCTTGTGTTTATCCTTTGGGATAGATACAGGATCCTATTTGATCGAGCCTCATCCTCAAGTCTTGTGTTTATCCTTCGGGATAGATATAGGATTTGAAGTACAATGCTAGGAACTTGTGGGAAAATACAAAGGTTTCGCAGACCAAACAGACGTCATACTTTCCTTAGTTTTTTTTATCGAGCCTCATCCTCAAGTCTTGTGTTTATCCTTTGGGATAGATATAGGATTTGAGGTACAATGCTCTTTTATTTTAAACTATGAAAATATGGGGTCAGTTTAATTTCATACTTCAATGACCTTCCGAAGCGGGCGACGGGATTTTGATTCCAGCCACCGACCCCTCAAACCACCCCTGAAATAACGCCGACAGCTTCTAGCGACTCTGCTGGGGACAAGCTTTTCTCTCCATACAAATCAAAAAAATATATTATCTTCACACATCGGTAATATTCATGTCCCTCTTGGACCAAATTACCCTTCTTCCGTTGGCATACTTTACCCATTTCTGTCTTGAGAAAGTACAGCTAACTCTCCCTCTTGGACCAAATTACCCTTCTTCCATTGGCATACTTTACCCATTTCTGTCTTGGGAACCCCCTTGGACCAAATTACCCTTCTTCCGTTAGCATACGTTACCCCATTTCTATCTGGGAAAAGTACAACTAACTCCTTGGACTTCAGGACTAGCTGTTCAACCATCTTTGAACAGAGGGGTTCAGAAGGCCATTAATGACTCTTTAAATTCTTATGTGGGGTCGGACCCCCAATAGGTGTGTTGGTGGATTAGCTCCACCTGGGCATTTTTCTGCCATGGATTGGATTCCGCGCTGGGTCCTAAACTTTCTCACAACTCCTTTTCACATTTATTTTGCTGCTTTGCAAATTAAACCAAATCGTGTTGTACTACGTGCACTTCAAAATATTAATCAATTTTTACACCCTTTTAAATAAAGATGTTAAAATTACCTATAAATTAAGACCTGCCCGGTCTACAGACTAACCTCTACTTTCAGTGCTTGCACTAAGGATTACGAGGAAGTAGATTCCATCCTCTGATAGATATTGATGGATGTGAGAGTATCCAAAAGATTGCTGTCGCATTACCATCACTTCATGGACATGGTGAGGAGGGAAAGAAATTCATCCCCAGGCTGCTACATTGCCATCACCTCATGGACATGGTGAGAAGGGAAAGAAATTCAGCCCCATCACTCCAGTTAGTGCCGTCTTCAGAAGGCTTGCTATTAAAGAAGGATGTTCTATTAGTGAATTACTTAAACGAGTGGGATATGCAATTTCCCCTCATATGAAGAATGAAATTTTGAAGGATATTAAGCTCGCTAGAAAATCTCGGCTTTAGAGTCACCTACCCGTGTTCCAGTCTAGCTCTGTTTGGGAAACCGAGTTGATACTACTATACTCACCACCAATCATACCCCCACCAGGACCTCAGGTCGCCGGCCGATTAAGTCAAGACTGGGTCTGAGGAGCTTACCCGTCATTCCTACAATCATGGGAAGAAAGACAAGACAATTACCTGACACTGTAGCAGGTCTACACCACGTGGAGCATACCTTCCCTCGACAACCGACGTCTCTACTGAGATGTTCCATCCTGAGACATCATCATCGATGAAGAAAAGGGTATGGGTACCTAAGGTCGCTGCACCGATACAGTTCAGTATGCCTGCAGAGACAGGAAGCAAAACCAGTGCCTGAAATATCTGACATCGTCGCGACAATAGCCAGCGAGATTAAGGAACAAGTTGAGGATTTCCATCAGGGTCCTCCAGATATTAAAGCGATCAAAGAATCGATAATTGAATAAAAAGTTGAGAAACTCAGGATTGAGATTTCTGAGTTAACTTGAGAACACGGAGTTTCCGTCAATAGTGACGATGAGGATTTTGATTACAATGATTACTTGGAGGAAGATTTCATGGATGTCCATGTAATTGAAACCAGAGTTACCACATTTGCGCGTGAGGCTCAACTTCACACTGAAGAGAACGCCGTAGATGAGCTACGTAGGGTTATTTTCCTCAGGGATGAACAAGTTGTTCTATTGGAGAAAAGAATAGAATAAATGACTGCAGCTATGACCGCCATGGCCATCATTCAGGGGCAATCACAAACACTAAGATTGGCTTCTCTAGAGATTAACCAGCCAAAAATCATACACATCACAGATGAAAGAAGGGAGGCTACTTCGACAGACAAAGAAAAACAACCAAAGAAAAATTCTCCGTCTAGTGCCATGCCAGAAAAGGAGTTCAAGCAAATGGTTGAACAAGTATGGGATGCCTTAGCCTAGTCCAAAGGTGGTGCATCAATTTTGAAGGGTAGACCTTATCCAGAAGAATTTGATGTCGTGCCTTCCCCAAGGGCTTTGTGACCCCAACTTCAAGATATTTGATGGGACTGGAAATCCCAGACAGCACATAGCACATTTTCGAGCCAATTGTGGCAACACAAGGAATAGCGAAGCTCTACTCTGTCAGTAGTTTGTTAACAGCTTGTCAGGAATTGCTTTTAACTGGTACGCTGACCTGCCCAACGGGACAGTTAAAACATTTTTTGAGTTCGAACAGTTATTTGTGAAAAGGTTTGTCGGGACGCAACATCATGTGTCTATTGGAGAACTCATGATGGATAAGCAGAAGCCTAGTGAAACCTTGACAGACTATATTTTGAGGTGGAGAAACCTTAGCATGAAATGTGAACCTCAGCTACAGGAACATCAAGCGATTGAGATTCTACTCAAAAGCATTCATGGGCCAGTAGCTTTCATGCTTAAGGGACTCACCATCAAATCCTTCGAGAAGCTACTCAGTAAAGCCA
>JXCR01148667.1:327537-348947 GCA_002079205.1 Phalaenopsis hybrid cultivar | reverse complement strand
CACACTATAGACAAGTGTTTCGTCTTTAAAGACTGGCTCGAGAAGAATCTCAAGGAAGAGAATATAACAATCCTAAAGGAGTACTTGAGAGAACCTGAAAAAGGTTCCATAAACATGATTTCAGCTGAGTCAATCTCCCCAATTGATCCATATGTCGGAACAGACGGATGGAGTATAACTTGGGATGAACTCAAGAGGGTCCTCAATCAAATGTAGGATTCACCAAAACAATCTTCTACAAATACCGAAGAATGATGGAATGAGGTATGGAGCAGATCATCCAAGAAGATACTGAGCAAGCTACAATATGCATCAAAACAAGCCTCCATTCAGAGTTTGCAGCATACCAAGCCCGAGATGAAGATTTCACCAGAAAATTCATCATCGTCCAAGACAAAGAACAAGAAAAAGAAGAGCGCCACTACCAAGATTGATAGCACGGGGGGTAGGATAGGGGTTGCCTGTACTAGATTGGTTGTCTCGGATTCGGGGAAGAAAATCCTCAAACCCTTTACTTTGTATGATTATCTTTTTGTCCCTCCATGGTCTTATGAATATAATGGTTGTAATTTCGGCTACGTTTTGACTATTTCTGGTAATAACGTGACTGATTATAACCAAGCTAGTTACAATCTCGATCCTCAAAATGATCCTCAAATCGTACTTGAGTCCGATGAACTTGTTGTCAAGTCCAAGAAAGACATCAACGATATTGTTTACGACAGCACTGATAACAAAGAGCCAACTCTCGAGCGTCATGGTGCACCGCTCACCATCAACTTAGATCTCACCGACGAAGAGGAAAAGACACCAGAAGATTCAACAATGATATCTCAAGAAGAAGAAGTCACAAAAGTCAACTTGAGGAGCGGGAAAGTGTTACCACCAAGAACAGCTCCAGTAGACAAAAGAAAACAGATAATAACTCAAGAAGAGGTACCCCCACCTCTGCCAGTGGAAGAACCACATAACCAAGTCAAAATTGGAGGATCTTACAAAATAGATTACAATTCCAGTGGAAGAACCACATAATCAAGATAAAATTGGAGGACCCTACAAAGTAGACTACAACGAGAATAAAATCGAAGGATCATACAAAGTAGACTACAACGTGCTAGCTCATCTTAGGAAGTTGCCGGCCCGACTAAGCATCTACGACGCTCTGATCCTGTCAAAGGAGATGAGAAAATCTCTGGTTACAACTTTGCTAGATCCAGAAATTTGCTTAGCTCAATTGGCTAGCACATCCTCAGATGAAGTTTGCTCGTTGGGAAAACAGTCAAGGGTAAACTTTACAGACGAAGACTTGCTGCTTGGTACCACTGACCACAACCGTTCGCTCTATATCTACGTTAACATTGGCAGATTTGTCTTATCCAGAGTTTTAGTGGATCCTGGAGCATCTCTTAACTTGATGAGTCTACAAACGTTAGCATATTTGGACTGTAGTGGATCCTGGAGCATCTCTTAACTTGATGAGTCTATGGACGTTAGCATATTTGGACTTCAACATTCAGGAGCTCATCCCCGATAAAATGATGTTAAGAGGATTCAATCAAAAGGGAGAAAGAGCCCTTGGATCAATCTCATTACTTATGAAAGTTAGAGAACTTGTAACAACCGTTAAATTTCATATCATCAACGCCGATACCTCCTTTTAACGCTCTATTGGGTCGACCATGGATTCATGAGCATAACATGGTTCCATCATCCCTACTATCGTGCATTAAATGCCGCAAAGATGGTCAAGAAAATTGCATCAAGGGAGACCTACAACCATTTTCAGTGCATGAAGGGGGTCGACCGTGGATTCATGAGCACAATATGGTTCCATCATCCCTACACCAGTGCATCAAATATCACAAAGATGGTCAAGAAAATTGCATCAAGGGAGACCTGCAACCGTTTTCAGTGCATGAAGTTGGTATCCACAAAGATGCTGCCTACTACGTACCTCCAAAGAAGACTGTCTTCTCGCATGATATTTTGACACACAAAGATAAAGATTCAGAAAGATCACAAAAAGAAGGCCATACAACTCTGCTTTAACAACCTTCTACCACTCCCTTACAAAGAGTTGGTGGAGGTTCTTCTAGTTCACGCACTCAAGGTTGAGGCCGGGGACGCAGATGAAGAATGATCAATTTAATTGTTGAACAGACTAAGCCAACTATCAACATTGGTGATGAAGGCAGTTCTGAAGATGAAGTAATGATGACAAAGCAGAAGAAACCTCAGTACGAGATATCCCTTGAAATATACAGAGAGGAATGAATATGAAACAATGTATGATCGGATAAACCACTAAGTGAATACTATGACCCTCACTCTGATTCTCCCTCAAAAGGTCGAGAGTTTAGAGGTCAAGGAATTCCGTAGTATTGGTTCAAAGCCGATCCAATTTTACCGTGCTACTACCTCTACTGAGCTTGAAAAACATGTAAATTTGGAGGTTGATTCTATGAATTAATGGAATTACTACTTCTCGCCTTGTGTTCAAAAGTTAATTCAACAGGGACACTTACCAAAATAAATGCCAAAAGATAAATTCCAACTCTTTGAAAAATTAGTGAATGCTAAAAGTCAAACTCTCAATTCTAAAGAAGATCTCGGATTTGGTATAGTTGGACCAATCGATGATTCTGAATTTTGCATGGTTGTTACTAGTGAGTCAGAAGAGGATTGTCTCCATATAGAGAATGACTCTACTGATCAACCTATAGAAGATGCTCTGCCAGAATTTGAGGAAGAAATTAAATCCACTATCGATGAATTGAAAGAGATTAACCTCGAGACTGAAGAACGACCCTGACCTACATTTATAAGTTCTCTACTTGATGACAAAGAGTCTACATAACTGGTCAAACTACTAGCAGAGTTCAAAGATTGCTTCGCATGGAGCTAAGATGAAATTCCAAGACTATCAGTAGAGGTTGCAGTCCATAAACTTGGGGTGGACAAGAATGTAACCCCAGTAAAACAAGCTCCCAGGAGAATGCGCCTCAAAATAAAACAACAAGTCATCGCCGAGGTGAAAAAGTTGATAGACGCCAACATTGTTAAAGAAGAGCAGCACCCCATGTGGTTAGCCAATATTGTACCGGTTAAAAAGAAAAACGGACAGATTCGTATTTGTGTCAACTTCAGAGATTTAAACAAAACTTGTTAAGAAGAAAAATGGGCAGATCCGTGTTTGTGTCGACTTCAGAGATTTGAACAAGGCATGGACGAGTTTCCACTACCTATACCAGAGATGATGGTGGATATCGCTTCAACACATGAGATTTTTAAGAAAAATGGACAGATCCGCGTTTTTGTCGACTTCAGAGATTTGAACAAGGCATGTCCAAAACATATGGGCAGATCCCCGTTTGTGTCGACTTCAGAGATTTGAACAAGCCATGTCCAAAAGACGAGTTTCTACCTATACCAGAGATGATGGTGGATATCGCCTTAACAAATGAGATTTTCTCCTTCATGGATGGATCGTCGGGATAAACAAATTAAGATGGATCCCGAGGATGCAGTGCTTACAGCTTTCAGAACACCGATTGGAATCTTCTGCTACATAGTGATGTCGTTCGGCCTAAAGAACGTCGGAACGACATATCAGCGTGCAATGACGAAGATTTTTTATGACCTCATTCACAATCAAGTAGAATGTTACGTGGATGATCTGGTCATCAAAAGTAAACGGAAAATAGACCATTTGTACGATTTGAGGATTGTGTTTGAACGGTTATGACAATATGACCTTAGAATGAATCCCTTAAACTGGGCCTTCGGCGTCACCTCTAGGACATTTCTAGGATTTGTTGTCTGTCATCGGGGAATCGAGATCGACCCAGATAAGATTAAAGCTATCTTAGAAATGCCTCCCCCTAAAACCTTGAAGCAGTTACGTTCCTTCCAGGGGAAGTTGGCATAAGAAAGAAACCTCGAAGTCCTATGGCTTTGTTGTTTAAGTCTAAGGAACGAAGATTGGTTTAGTTGGGGATGACAGGTTTTGCTATTGAAGATGACCGTGCTGCCCACCATGCTAGCTCCAAGCTACTTGCCGCGATGAGTTTGAGTTTTCAAGTGTGTTAAGTTATGATGTTAAATCAGGTGGCCCTAAGGTTGAAGTTATTTAAATTTTATGAGGGGGCAAATTAAAGTTGATTGGAGCGACACCGGTTAGGATCCTACAGTTCTCTCGTTACGACATCACTATTTTTTATTGGATTCACTTAGTCCAAATGAATTTACTAAACTCAACTTAATGAGTCCCATAATTTCATTTAGATCGTGGGAAGCCTTGTTAGCAACCGTAGGTTACCTCCTCTGAGGAATTTCAGATCATCCGATAGAGACATCTTAATGTAGTTGTAATTTGTAGTTTTTTGTGATGTTTGTGATTAAATTTTGAGTTGTTTTATATTTTCAATGTTGTGGTAGTGAATTTTATCTTGGTTGATTTTAGTTTTTGTTTTGGTTTTGGTTTTGTGGCTATCTTGATAGTTTTAGTTTTCATGCAGGGTGGTTTTGTTGCTTAGCATGCAAATTTGTAGGTATAAAAGTATAGTATGAAAGTACAAGAAAGGCAGCACTGAAAACTATAAAGGCGTACCTGGCGAGTCTTCTCGTTCCACCACCTGAAACTCAAAAGGCATGTTAAGGCAGTTCATATGAAACAAGGAAGTAAAATTTTTGACTACCAATCTAACCCTAGGTCATATCTTGGTGTTTCCTTAGGATTTTACTTAAGGATGATGTTGCCAAGTAAAATATATTAAGTTCAGTAGATCTCCGAGGTATCCAACAGATCTAGAAAAAGAAGCAGGTTCGTGCTACTCTCTCACTGCTTGGTGAAAAATCCCGAGTTCTTTTAAAATTATTATGTTGCTTAAGAATTTCATCCTATAAACACCCTGGTGCTCAATGAACATTGATGTATCAATTATCCCTAAGAATAGGGTAATTATCATCTGCAACTTATTATGTGGGTGAAGACCCTTAAAGAGGCAAGTCAGTGTTATTGGAACACTCAGCCAAATTTTAGTCCAAATTAGGCTTGTAGTGTTTGAAAAATGTCTTAGTTTTAATATATATTTACTTTTCTAATCCTCATTTAAATGAAACTTGATTTAACCTAAGTCATTACTAATCCCTTAAGACCTAGGTGAGTGTCTTAATTAGTTTTGAAAAGGTTAAGCTTTAGGTGATCATGATTCATGATTTAAATTTCATTTGAAAATCAAAATAGGGGTATTAAATTGACTAATTGTTGACTTCAAAAGTCATACCCTAAGTTTTGGTATCATTTTATTTTAATAAACCTCTAAATCTTAATAAATTAAAATTTCAATTAAGAAGTGGGTTGGTTTCTACAAATTAACCCCTTGTGTTTCAAACATCCAAATTAAGATCATAGGTTACCCATTTCCCTCCTTGAATTGAGCCTAACATGTTTAATTAAGGCAAGGTTTCCAAAATTACACATTTGCCCCTAAGGCTCTAACACTTCATAATTACAATTAACCCCTTGTGTTTCAAAAATCCAAATAAACTGATTAAGATCAGAGGTTGCCCATTTTCCTCCTTGAATTAAGCCTAAATGTTAATTAAGATAAAATTTCCAAAATTACACATTTGCCCCTAAGGCTCTAACACTTCATAATTCATCAAATTTAATCCAATTGACTTTGAAATCTTTATCCTACCTCATTCATGGGTCAATTAAGATAGCACAGGAGAAAATGTGATTTTTTAGAATTTAATTTAATTTATATAGTTATTTTCATGCAAAAATATGATTTTTTAAAGAAAATTTCTACCTTGACCAAGGTAAATCCTAATCCCTTGAAATTTTTATTGGAAGTAAACTTAGACTAGAGAAGCCTTTGGACCAAATGTCATGACTATTTGAATTTTATTTGAATTTTAAGAATTACTTTAAGTTCTAGGGTATTTATTAAATATAAAATATTTTAAATGGAGAAAATTAAGTTTTATATTTTAGAAAAATCTCCTTGAGGTCAGAGAACTCACAGGAGAAAATTTAATATTTTTTTGAGTTTTATTTGATTTATTAGGATTATTCTTAATGAAAACCTATTTTTTGCCTTTAAAAATTATTTTTAAGCTTTAAAATTCAGTATCTTTATTTAAAAAATTAAGAAAAATATTTAATTATTCCTAAGTGCTTAGGAAGCAATTTAGAACATTTCCATGAGTTTTATTATTTTTGTGAATTAGGAAGCAATTTAGAACATTTCCATGAGTTTTATTATTTTTGTGATTTTTATGAATTTTAAATTATTTAAATATTTAAAATAGGCTAAAAATCAAGTTTTTATTTTAAATATCATTTTATTTTTAAAAAATGTCCCTGATCATAGAGNTTCTAGGGTATTTATTAAATATAAAATATTTTAAATGGAGAAAATTAAGTTTTATATTTTAGAAAAATCTCCCTGAGGTCAGAAAACTCTCAGGAGAAAATTTAATATTTTTTTTAGTTTTATTTGATTTATTAGAATTATTTTTAATGAAAACCTTTTTTTGCCTTTAAAAATTATTTTTAAGCTTTAAAATTCAATATCTTTATTTAAAAAATTAAGAAAAATATCTAATTATTCCTAAGTACTTAGGAAGCAATTTAGAACATTTCCATGAGTTTTATTATTTTTGTGATTTTTAATTATTTAAATATTTAAAATAGGCTAAAAATCATGTTTTTATTTTAAATATCATTTTATTTTTAGAAAATGCCCCTGATTATAGANAAAAAACCAAGTTTTATAATTTTTCAAGTTATATTTTAATTATTAAAAATCATTTTAGTGACAAAAATGTTATTTATTTTTAAAAATCAACTTAAGTTGCCAAATGAACTCAAATTACTTTAAAATTTTTATAGTGAGTTATCTGGATCCCAAATAATAATGAGATCAAAACTCAAGTCATTTTGTTGTTTGTATTTTTCAAAATTAATTATCTTAGTGATTTAGGGTTTGTGAAGATTAAGTACATTTTGAATGACTTGGCTCATGAGAAATTTTTCTAAAGGTTCTCTAGTCATTATAATCCTTCCAAAATTTTTTAAATTTTTTTAAGTAACATGCTAATTTCCATGATTAATTTATGCAAATAACGCTCATAAACTTTAAAAATATGATTCTCTATCTAGGGACCTCCTCTGACTTTGGAAAAATCAAGGAATATTCCTTTTAATAGAAGTAAAAAACATGCCAAAATTTCAAGCCAAAGTGATATCACTACATGCATGGACAATCAAAACATCCAAATCAGTATTTAATTAATTAAAAATAAAATATGCATCACATGGACTTAAAATTATTTTCACATTATTCTCCTCTATTTAGTGAATAAGATGAGATTTTTATTTTATTCTTTTGATTTTTCTACACCAAGATATGAATTTTTTAAGTTAGGGATCATTTTTTGAATTAATTAAATCTCTATTTATCTATTTAAACGTGCGGTGCCACATCAACCTACGGCAGCTTCGAAGCTCCACGCGGCACGCTCCCATTCGACGATGTTGTCCACCTCAGCACTGACTCGGCCTGCGATTTATGTTTTGAAGCGATGTCTGGCTTGATCTCAATCGTCCATCTGATACACGTGTGATCGAACGACGTTCCGTCATCGTCCCCGATAGCCTAGCCCGAGAACCTTCAATCTTCTAGCCTTAAGATCTCTCTCATTTCTTATCCAAATCAAAAGAAATTTCTTTTAAAATGTTCATCTAGAGTAGAGGAACATATCCATACGGTTATGATGCCATGAAATCAACTCAAAACAAATTGAGAGATCAAATAGGCTCCGGAATAAGAGAAGTTTTATACCTTTGCTCTGAGAAGTGAAGCTTCAATCAAAGGTTCTTGGCACATTCATTGGGATCCAAGGAGGCTAGGGATTGAGCCTCTAGTCTTGGTGTAAAGTCTAGGTGTGATTTTGATCAAGACCAATTTTGGATGTTGGTCTAGAGCTATTGTAGAGGCTATTTCAAAGGGTAATTTGATGGGGCTTTGTCTTCTCTTACTATTGTGAAGGTGTGGGCACAAGCAATTAAAGTTTGGTGGAGTTTTCAGGGATGTCCTGTTTTTGTCCTAATTTTCAAGCTCAAAATTAGTGTTACACAGGGGAAATCAAGGCAATGGAATGATTGAAATGGGCTATGGAGGTCTCAAAGGAGCTCTGTGAGTGATTTGGGAAGCTCTCTCTGAGAAAATTTTAGCACACCTCCCATGCTCGTGGAGGTGAGTTTTCATAAAAATTGTCATGGGATGGCTCTCAGGGCAAATGTTTGGGTGCATTGTGGTGCTTAAGTGGAAGGCAGAGGAGCTCTACAATTTGATTTAGCTGAGCTAGCTTCTAGATTTGATTTAGGTGAATTTCCATGGGAGTGGCTCTTAGTTTTGAGCTTCTCCGGTGACTAGGCCGGTTGTCCATGGTAGGGGGAGGTGGCTAGGTGCTCAATGCATCCAGGGGAATCTGTCAAAGCAACTTAATGCAATGGGGTTTAGTTTTGGTAAGGGTATCTTAAGCATGTGCTTTTTTGGAAATAAGATCCCTTAATTTGGGGGAATTTTGGTCCATGGCTTAATTTAGGTGGTTAGATGGGTTTTGGCTCAGTCTTAGGCTCTAACCAATGGCAGAGGTGAAGTTAATTTGCTGACTTTGGGGTAGTTAGGTCATCTTTAATGCATGGGTTCAATGTGGGTTTAAGTGATCAAAGTTTAGGTTTGGGCTAGGTTATCCATATTAATTGGCCAAATTGATTGATCAACATTGTGTAGATGATTGTTATGACGATTTTTGGTGAAGGTTTGAAGTGATTTTGAGTTCAATTGGTAGGTCAAATTGAGGGATTTTTAAAATTTGGCCAATTTGGGCATGTTGGGCTAGACATGGCTCTGAGTTGGGTTAGCTTCGGGCTAAGTCCAAATTGAATGGTCCACATGATCAAGAGAGATGTTTTGAAGATTTTTCATGAAGGGATGGAGTGGAAATTTTGGGGTTAAGGCCCTCAATTTGGTGAGATTTTAAGACAGCCAATTTGAGGCAAATTTGGGGCTTTTTGACTTAGGTTGAAAAAAAATGAAATTGAGGTCTCACCAAGGCTAATTGAAGGTCAATTTTGATGTATAGTGATGTTATGAATGTTTTTTAACAATAATTATGGCCAATTGAGTGGGCTATGGGTTCAATTTGGTGGAACCAATTCATGGGGCCAAAATTGGGTTTTTTTTTGGTTTAGCTCAAAATTGGGTTCAAATCATGGACCAATTGAGCTTGGATTTAGTCTAAATTTGTCATAAAAAGGGTGAATTTGAGTTTAGAATTGAAATTGGGGTAAATTGAGACCAATTGGATAAACATTTGGGGTAATTTGAGGAAAATATGGTCCTCTAAAAGGCAAGTTGGCCAAATTGGATCATCTGATAGTTGAGATAAATGAAATTAGGAATATTTGGGAGGTTTTGGGAATTTTTGGGATTTTTTGGAATTTTTGGAATTTTGGGCTAAGGAGGGGTATTTTGTTAATTTGGAAAATTTTGGTGATTTTGGGTAGTTTGGGTGTTTTCAAGGTGTTTAAAATGATTTTTGAACCAAGTTGGACATTTTGGGTAGATTTGGAAATTTTGGCCAAATTTGGAGTCCCATGGGTATCTAGGTAATTTGGGGAGTTTTGGGGCAAAAGGCTATATTGGGTATCATGGTAGAGTTGGAGTGCCAACCACCCTCAATAAGCCATGGACCAATGAAAACCTCATTTTGAGTCCNTTCAGAACTCCTACTTAATGTACACCTTACATGCTCGTATACGGGTCAGAGGCTGTATTACCATTAGAAAACAGACTCCGTCTCTCAGAATCGCCATGCAAATCAACTTACAACTGAAGAAAATGCAAAGCTCAGACTTGAAGAACTTGAAAGTCTTGGAAACGCCTACAAGCACAACAACATCTGGAGCTATATCAAGCAAAGATGACACGAGCTCATGACTACCACAGCCCGAAGAAAATGCAAAGCTCAGACTTGAAGAACTTGAAAGTCTTGAAGGAAAACGCCTACAAATTATGGGTCAGAGCCTGTATTACCACTAGAAATACAGACTCCGTCTCTTAGAGTCGCCATTGCTAATCAACTTACAGCAGTAGAAATACAGACTCCGTCTCTCAGAATCGCCATTGCTAATCAACTTACAGCCAAAGAAAATACAAAACTCAGACTTGAAGAACTTGAAAGTCTTGAAGGAAAAAGCCTACAAGCACAACAACATCTGGAGCTATATCAAGCAAAGATGACACGAGCTCATGATAAACTGGTCCGCCCAAGGACATTTAAAACTGGTGACTTGGTCTNAATCTTCCTTCTTTTATAATTCTCCAAAAGGTGCCTTTGTATCTCTTCAAAATGTGTCTGGATTCGATGTATTTCCTGAAGAGATGCATCCTTTCTCAATAACTTTTGTCCATGGTGGTTGTAACCATCTATCAATCCAATAGGTGCCTCAAAACCCTCTTCAAAATCTGTAAAATCTGCTTAAGAACGGGGCCTCTGACGCTTAGGCGCGACCTTCTCTGTTTAACTGTCGCTTAGGCACCAAAACACTTTTATACATTTTTCTCCTATTTGCTCCAAATTTGATCCTTTTTCAATCCTTTAAGCATTTTTCACCATTTTAATTGTACCTGAAATAAAAACACAAAAATAAACCTTCCATTAAAGTGCAATATCTCAAAAATAAGTATAAAAATGTGTCTAAAAATACTATATATTTTAGGAGTATCAAAATCCCACAAATTTAAAATGTTACTTGTCCTCAAGTGACACTTCAATCTTTAAAAGCTAAATATGTATGATATGTATATGATTTTCTTTAGGAGTTACTAAAATTTAGATTTAGAAATATAGTAGTCCAATTTAGAAAAAATATTCAATAAATGAGACTAACTTAAAGTTAAGAAATTTTTAATGTTAAGAAAGATGATAATATGAGTTCCTATCTAATTCAAAAATATTTTAAGTCTTCCAAATTTAGAATTTAGTTCTTTTATTATCTCCACTTAAAAATTTTTATTAAGAATAATTTTACTTACTATATTATATCTATAAGCTTGAGATCTAATGTAGAACCAATTTTTAATTAAGCACTAATCCTTAAGCTTCTCCTCCCTCACTTTTTCTTTTTCTTCTTTTTCTTTCTATTTCTTTTTCTTTTTATTTTAAGGCAAGGATTACTATATCTGGATACGCCTTTAATAATTTTAAATTCTAGTTTTCCTTTCCTAAAGCAAAATCTTAATACAAAACTTTTACTTATAAATATAATAATAGCTTTGAAAATTATATTTAATAGAAGAAATTTATGTATTAAAAATAAAAGTCTAAATTTCAAAAATTTTCAAAAATACAATGTTTCTTACTAAAGATAGTTACTTATATTAATCATTTTCTTCACTAAAAACTCTTAACTTAAAGTTTTTCTTCATTACTCAAAATTTTAACAAAATTCTCTTACTCTTTCTAAAATCAAATTTTACATCCTTAATATAACTTTATATACATGATCAATTTTTTTTCAAATAAAAATCACTTGTAGTTCATTTAAAAACAAATAAATTTCTGTTTTGAAAATATTTTTCATCCCCCCAAACTTAAATTTTTAACAGATTAAACAGTTTAGCATCTAATAGATATAAGGAGGAATGAAAATTAAAATAACTACTAACATAAATTTTTATACCCTAATGATACAAGTATAAAACTAAAAATAGGAGTAAAATTAAATTTGATCAAATTTTCTAATATTTTCATTTCAATTCAACATGTAGAGATTCAATAGACTTCTAAACAGTGGTTATAAACATAAAAGCAAAATAACAAACTAACTTGACATCACAATCTCAACATAAAAACAAAGCCACAAACATGATAAAAGAAAAAAATANCAG
Organism: Phalaenopsis hybrid cultivar; assembly: GCA_002079205.1. Lineage (NCBI taxonomy): Eukaryota > Viridiplantae > Streptophyta > Magnoliopsida > Asparagales > Orchidaceae > Phalaenopsis > Phalaenopsis hybrid cultivar. The sequence continues at coordinate 336,978 of JXCR01148667.1, read as the reverse complement.
TAGTCCTAAGGGTGACTCATCTTGAGTTCCCCTATAATGACCCCACCTACTAAGTGCTAGAGGTTAGGAACAATATGTGGAACTTCAAGTTAAGTAAAGAGGAGTGTAGAATTTCTAATTGCGAGGAGACCAACATGTGGAACTTCAATTTGAGTAGAGAAGAGTTTGGAATTTCTAGTGGTTAGGGTTTCTTTTCTAGTTTTCTAAGAATAGTCAATAGGAAAGTCCTATGGCTAGACCTTAGGCTACTAATGAGAAAAAACTAAACCTCAACCAAAAGTGAGGTCAACACACACCTCTTTATCCAATTTCATTGAAAAGTCCTAACCTTTTGAACTCCTTGAAGATAATATTTCTTGATTTTTATTGAGAGTTTTCTTAAGTGACTTCGGTCATTTAAGATGTAATTAATTATAGGAGCTTGCCCTTATAGGAAGCTTTTCTTGAACCCAGCTTAATATAAACCCTATTTAATTCTTCATTTTAAATAGGAAAATTTGTTGGCAAATAAAGTGGTTTCGCAGACCAAACGGATGTCATATATTTCTTAGTTTATTTGATCGAGCCTCATCCTCAAGTATTGTGTTAATCCTACAGGATTTGAGGTATAGAGCTCTTCCATTTCAACTATAAAAATATGGGGTCAGTTTGATTTCATAATTTTTAAACTTAAACGTCCTTCCAAAGCGGGCGACGGGATTTCAGTTCCGGTGACCGACAGCTTCTTACGGGAAACTCCCAACTTTTTAGCGCTGGCAGCTTCTGGCGACTCTGTTGGAGATAAGCTTTTCTCTCCATTTTAACAAAGAAAAATTATCTTCATACATTGTTAGTCTGTTCATGTCCCTTATGAACCAAAATTACCCTTCTTCCGTTGACATATTTTACCCATTTCTGTCTTGGGAAAGTATGACCAACTCTTTGGACTTCAGGATTGTTTGTTCGATCACCTTTGAACAGAGGGGTTCTGGAGGCCATTAAGGACTCTTTAAATCTTCATGTGGGGTTGGACCCCAATAGGTGTGTTGGTGGACTAAATTCCACCTTGAGGCCATCCTCAAAAAAGCTCTGTTCTTCATAATGAAAGTCACCGCTCCAGAAATTCAGAAGTCTTCTGTTGAGTTCAACCTGAACTGTCTTTAGGACTTTCCTTCTTACAAGATGGCTAAGACTGCTACTGCCACCGCAGCGCCTGCTAAACCTACTGTTCCCGCTACCAAAGGGAAATAAAATAATGATTGTTGAAGATCCAACTAAAGGATTAGTTACTCCGCCTTCAATGTTTGAAATCGGATCAAGTTCAAAGACTGCACCACTAACCCGAACACAAAAAAGAAATGCAATAGGAGGATTCGGAAAGCTACTAAAGCCCAGGCTCCTGAGAAAACAACCGTTGAGGAAGAGCCTCACTAAGAGGAATTTGAACTACCAGAAATATATCCACTGTTGTGAGGAAGAAGATTTCATCCTCTGGTGGACACCGATGGACACGAGAGTGTCCAAAAGATTGCTGTTGCGTTACCATCACTTCATGGATAGGATAGAGACAAAAAGAAGTCTACCCCTATCACTCGAGTCAGCTCAGTTTTACAGATATTAGCTATCAAAGAGGGTTGTTTAGTCCGTGAGTTACTCAAATGAGTGGGACATGCAATATCCCCTTAAATGAAGGAAGAGATTTTAAGGGAATCAAGTCTGCTCGAATTCCTGTCTAGTTCTGGTTAAGAAACAGGGTTGACACTGCCGCTATTACTACAGATTCCACCGCTACCAGGAGCACAGGTCGTCGACCAGTAAAGTCAACACTGGGTCCGAGAATCCTACCAAGCACACATCACAAAGATATTCCTAAAAAGGAAAAGACAAAGGTTACCTGATATTGTATCTGGTCTACATCGTGGGGAGCATATTTCTCCTCGATATACCGATGTTTCTGTTATGAGACTTTGTCCTGAGACATCATCGTCAAAGAGGAAGGTATGGATACCCAAGGTTGCTGCACCGATACAGTCCAGTGAACCCACTGGGCAAGATCATGGAATGAAGCCAGGGTCTGAAATTCCTGACATTGTCGCAATGATTGCTAGCAAGATGGAAGAACAAGTACAGGATGTCCAGCAGGGTCCTCCAGATCTTAAGATGATTCAAGAATTTATAATCAAAGAAAAATTTGAAAAGCTCAGAATTGAGATTTTTGAGTTGGCTTGGGAACATGGAGTTTCCATCGATGATGATGATAAAAATTTTGACTATAACGATTACCTAGAAAAAGATTTCATGGATGTCCATGTTATCAAGACCAGGGCCACTACATCTGCATGTGACGCTCAACCTTCTACTAAAGAGAACGCCATAGATGGCCGCCGCCATGACCGCTAAGGCCACAATTCAAAGGCAATCACAAGTTTCGCAACTACATCTCCAAAGATTAACCAACCAGTAATCATACATATTACAGATGAAAGAAGAGAGGTTGTCTCAGCAAACAGAGATGAGCAACCAAAGAAGGATTCTCCATCAAGCGCCATGCCGGAGAAAGAATTCAAATAGATGGTCGAGCAAGTTCGGGATGCCTTAACCCAATCTAAGAGTGGTGCATTGATTCTAAAAGGTTGACCATACCTGGAAGAATTTGATATTGTACCTTTCCCTAAGGGTTTTGTATTCTCAAACTTCAAGATATTTGATGGGACCATAAATCCCATATAGCACCTAGCACACTTCCGAGCCAGTTGTAGCAATACAAGAAATAACAAAGCTTTACTCTGTCAACAGTTTGTCAGTAGCCTGTCACGAGCTTCTTTCAATTGGTATGTCGATTTGCACAATGGATCGGTTAAGACGTTTGCCGAGTTGGAGCAATTATTTATAAAGAGATTTGTTGGGGTACAACATCATGTTTCCATAAGAGAACTCATGATGGAGAAATAAAAGCCCAACAAGACTTTAGTGGATTACATTTGAAGGTGGAGAAACCATAGGATGAAGTGCGAACCTCAACTACAGGAACATCATGTGATTGAGATCCTACTCAAAAGCATTCATGGACCATTAGCTTTCATGCTCAAGGGACTCACCATCAAGTCCTTCGAGAAGCTACTCAGCAAGGCTAGCAGTCTTCAGGAAGAAATCAAACACATGGATTCTCACGAGAAGTTAAAAATAACCAGAGTGTTTGAAAAGAAATCTGGAATAGTCGCAAATGTTGATAAAGGAAAACAGCCAATGAAGATATATGCAGAAACTCCTCGTCAATCTTCGTCACAGCAAGCTCAAAAACAGAATAGCCAGTCTAACCAACGATCTCCTTAGGGAGGATCATCTCAGAATAAAAGAATATATATGGCAGAATGACAAAAAATGGTGTACTCTTTCAAAGATGAAGTTGTATCTAAAATATTTAGAAGTCTGATGAAGAAGCTCGAGTTCAGACTACCAGACCCAAAGAAACCTGAACAGGTCGATAAGAAGGATCAACCAAAGTATTGCCCATATCACAAATTATTGGGACATACAATAGAAGAATGTTTCATCTTTAAGAATTGGCTCAAGAAAAATCTCAAAGAAGGAAATATAACATTTCCAAAAGAGCATTTAAAAGAACCTGAAAAAGGTTCCATAAATATGATTTCAGGCGAGCCAATTTTTCTGAGTGATCTGTACCTGGAGAATATGGATGGAGTACAACTTGGAACAAGCTTAAGAGGGCCCTAAATCAAATACAGAATTCATCAAAACAATCTTTTGCACATGCCGGAAAAGATGGATGGGATACAGTGTGGAGCAAATCATCCAAGAAGATAATAAATCAAATCCAAAACGCTTTAAAGTAAACTACCACTCAGAGTCTTCAGCCCGCCAGGCCCGAGATGAGCTTTCACCGCCAGAGTATTCATCATCAAATTCAAGGAAAAAGAAGAACACCATCACAAAGATTGATAACACGAAGGGTAGGATAGGGGCTGCCTCTTCTAGATTGGTTGTCTCGGATTCGATGAAGAAAATCCTCAAACCCCTGACTTTGTATGATTATCTTTTTACCCCTCCAATGGCTGATGAATATAATGATCGTGATTTCGGCTAGGTTTTAACTATTTCTAGTGATGACATAATCAATTGTGACCAATCTAACTCTGGTCTTGATTCCCAAAATGATCCTCAAATTGTACTTGAGTCCGATGAACTCGCTAACAATACCAAAGAAGACATCAACAATAACAGCTACAACAGCACCGGAAGCGAGGAGCCAATCCTCAAACACCATGGTGCACCACTCGCCCTCAACTTAGATCTTTCCGACAAAGAAGAACGCCAGAAAATTCAGCAAAGTTACCTCAAGAAGAAGAAATTATGGAAATAAACTTAAGAAGTGGGAAAGTATTGCCCCAAGGATAGCTCCTACAGACAAAGGAAAATAAATAATAACTCAAGAGGAATTACCTCCACCTTTGTCAATGGAAGAACCACACAGTCAAGAGAGAAGTGGAAGGTCATACAAATTGGATTACAACATGCTAGCTCATCTTAGGAAGTTGCCGGCCCTACTAAGAATTTATGATGCTCTGATGCTGTCAAAGGAGATGAGAGAAGCTCTGGTTACAGCTTTGCTTGACTCAGAGATTTATCTAGCTCAGTTGGCCAACACATCCTCAGATGAAGTTTGCTCATTGAAAGAACAGGCAGGGGTAACCTTCACAGATGAAGATTTGTTGCTTGGTACCACCGACCACAATTGACCACTCTACATCTCCATCAACATCGACAGATTCTGATAGATCTAGGATCATCTCTCAACTTGATGAGCCTACGGACATTGACCTATTTGGACATCAAAGCCCTAGAGCTTACAATCGATAAAATGATGATAAGAGGATTTAACCAAAAAGGAGAAAGAGCCCTCGGATCGATCACATTACTTATGAAGGTCGGAGAACTAGCAACAACTGCTAAATTTCATAGCATCGACGTTGAGACCTCTTTTAACGCTCTACATGGTTAACCGTGGATTCATGAACACAACATGGTTCCGTCATCTTTAAACCAGTGCATCAAATACTGCAAAGAAGGACAAGAATACTGCATCAAAGGAGATCTACAACCATTTTCAATTCATGAAGTTGGTATTCATGAAGATGTTGCCTACTACGCGCCACTAAGGAAAACTGCCTTCTCGCGCGAGATTCTGACAAACAAAAATGAAGATTCAGAAAAATCACAAAAAGGAGGCCATTCAACTCTTCTTCAACGATCTTCCGCCACCCTTCTACATCAAATTGGTGGAGCTTCTTTTGGTTCGCGCACCTGAGGTCGAGGTCGGGGACGTGGACGAGGAAGAATCAATCTAATTATTGAACGGACTGGGCCAACCATCAACATTGGTGATGATGGTAGTTTTCAAGATGAAATAATTATGACAAAATAGAAAAAACCTCAGTACGAGATATCCTTAGAAGATACGAAGAAAAGTGAATATGAAATAATGTATGATTGGATGAACCACTATGTGAATACTTTGACGCTTACTCTGATCCTCCCTCAAAAGGTAGAGAGTTTAGAGGTCAAGGAAGTCTGTAGTGTTGTTTCAAAGCCAATTAAATTTTATTGTGCTTCTACCTCTATTAATCTTAAAAATCATGTAAATTTGGATGATGATCCTAACAAATTAATGGAATTGCCTTTTGGTCACTTTTTGTCTTATGTATGAAAGTTAATTTAACAGGGACATTTGCCAAAACAAATGCCAAAAAGTAAACTAAAACTTTTTGAAAAATTATGGAGTGTTAAACGTCGAACTCCAAACTCAAAAGAGAGTCTCGGATTTGGTACAGTATGACCAATCGATGATTCAAAATTTTGTATGGTTGTTACTAGTAAATCAAGAGAGGATTGCCTCAATATAGAGGATGACTCTAATGATCAACCAATAGAAGATGCTCCACCAGAATTTGAGGAGGAAATCAAGTCAATTGTCAAAGAGTTAAAGGAAATTAACCTCGGGACTCAAGAGCAACACCAACCTACATTTATCAGTTCTTTACTCAACGATGAAGAATCTTCAGAATTGATCAAATTGTTAACAGAATTCAAAGATTGTTTCGCCTGGAGTTATGATAAAATGTCAAGACTATCAGCATAAGTAGCAGTTCATAAACTCAGAGTGGACAAAGATATGACTCCTATAAAATAAGCCCCAGACGAATGCGCCTTGAAATAAAACAACAAGTCATAGCCAAGGTGAAGAAATTAATAGACGCTAACTTTATGCGGGAAGAGCAGTACCCCACATGGTTAGCTAACACTGTTCCAGTCAAGAAGAAAAATGGACAGATACGTGTTTGTGTCGATTTCAGAGATCTAAATAAAGTATGTCTGAAAGACAAGTTTTCGCTACCAATACTAGAAATGATGGTGGATATCGCTTCTACACACGAAATTTTCTCCTTCAAGGATGGATCTTCGGGGTACAACCAGATCAAGGTGGCTCCCAAGGATGCAGCACTTATAGCCTTTAGAACACCGATTGGAATTTTCTGCTACACAGTGATGTCGTTTGGGTTAAAGAATGCTGGAGGAACATATCAACGAGTAATGACAAAGATTTTTTACTACCTCATTCATAATCAAGTAGAATGCTACGTGGATGATTTGGTCATCAAGAGTAAATAGAAAATAGACCATTTGTATGATTTGAGGATTTTGTTCGAACGATTACAACAATACAATCTCAAGATCAATCCCTTAAAGTGTGCATTTGGCGTTACCTATGGGAAATTTCTAGGATTCGTTGTCCGTCATCGGGGAATCGAGATCGACACGGATAAGATTAAAGCCATCTTGGAAATGTCTACTCCTAAAGCTTTGAAAAAACTACGTTCCTGTTGACCTCACTTTTGGTTGAGATCTAGAAAACTTCTTTAGTAGCCTAGGTCTAGCCATAGGACTTTCCTATTGACTAGTCTTAGAAAATTAGAAAAGGTACCCCCACCATTAGAAATTCAAAGGCTTTCTCTTTACTCAACTTGAAGTTTCACATATTGATCTTAACTTCTAGCATTTAGTAGGTAAGATCATTGTGAAAGGATTCAAGAGGAGTTCCTATAGGATTACTTGGCCTTAGGATTGACCCTGGGTGTTGGTTTGGAGTTAGGATACACAATATCCTCACAATGTTTTAGCTAAAACCAATCCATAAGGACCCAAAATAAGGATTTCATTGATCCATGGTTCATTTAGAATGGATATCTATCCAATTCTATGTGAAATGCCTAACTTGGTCTTTTGCCCCGAGACACCTCCAAATTACCTAACTGCCCTTGGGACCCAAATTTGGCCAAAATTCCTAAATTCTGCCAAAATACCCAAAATTGATCAAAATAAATTTCAAACACTTTGAATACATCCAAATTTGCCAAAATTGACAAAATTTTCCAAAAATGACCAAATTACCAAGGATACCCCTCCATGGCCTAAAAATCTAAAAATTCCAAAAATTCCAAAAAATTCCCAATAAATCCCAATAAATCCAAACTATTCTCAATTTCATTTTGTCCAACTAAACCTTGGTCCAAATTTGTTAATTTGACCATCTTTGACAAAATTCCCAAATTAGCCCCAATATTGGCTAACACCTCAAATCTCAACAATTGAATGCCTTAGACCTCAAATTGGCATCCAATTTTNAAAAATCCACCAAATTGATTAACCAATTGACCTCAAAATGACTTTCACCCTTCATGAAAGTTGTTCCTCATGATCTCCTACACCAAATTCCATAGTTAATTGGGCCAATTGACATGCCTAACTTAGTTCAAACACAAGATTTGGTCACATGTACCTTTTTGGAACTATGACCAAACCCAANATACTGGCGCCTAAGCTCCGGATTGGGCGCTTAAGCAGCATCCCCTCTGCCCCTTTAATTCGTGATTTTGGAACAGCCCGACTCATTTTTTTTCATGATTTCTGATACACTAGAATAATGTGATATTTTAAGTATACATTTTATGCTTATTTTTAAAGATATTGCACTTTAAAGAAGGGTATTTTTATGTTTTTGTTACAGGTATATCAAGTTTAGGCATTTGGAGCAAAAGTAGGAAAAAAAAGGAAATTTGGAGCCAAAATAGAGAACTTTGTGATTCTGGCGCCTGAGGTGCCATTATACAGAGAAGTGGTGCCTGAGTTGCTAGATTTGGCACCAGAAGCGCTAGAACCCATAATAGTGTGGACTTAAGTAACTTGGTGCCTGAGGCACCAAAATTGGTGCCAGAAGCGCCAAAATTGGTGCCAGAAGCGCCAAAAACGATACTTGATGGATTAATGTGGTTCAGGACAAATTTTGAGTGGATTTTGAAGGCTTCAAATGTTTCAAATGCCCCATGGAATGATTCAATGCATCTAGACACTTTGGAAGACTCTTTAATGAAAGGATATGTCTCTTAAATGATTGAACATGTCTTTTAAAATTAAAAAGGTGTGACTTTTAGAGAGAATTTGGGAGGGAATTTTGAATTCTTTTTGAAAGTAAGCATCCCCTAATTAAATTGGAGAATAACGAGAGAGAGTTTAGGGGAGTGGCATGAGAGAGAAGAATAGTTGAGCCTGAGATAGAGTGAGGGACTTGGAGATTTTCTTCTAGGGTTGTAAGAGGAGTGGGAAAGTGAGAGATTTTTTCCTCATTATATTTCTAAGAGAGAATTGAGAGTGCTTGTAAAGAGGGAAAGTGCTTAAAGAGAACATCTAAGTATTTGCTTGGGAAGGAGAGTGAGATAAGTTACCTTTTATTTCTTTATTTTGTAAACTTGTTTTTATATATGAAATCCATATTTTGTTGTTTCTTTCTCATGAATTATGAGTAGTCTTCTTTATCCTTCTCTCTTCTCTGAGATATGGTTTTGTGAATAATTGAATTTGTTTTATACAAATTTAAATGTGAAAAATTTCTGATGATTCGAACTCCGATCTTCATTTAATTTTCGATCTGGCCGATTGAAATATTAAAATGTGTTGAGAAACTTATGATCCAAAAGAGCTATGATTTCTACAACATGATGAGAGTCACATTTAGTTCCATGGATGAGAATGTAATCCATGGGGTTGAGTGCAAAAAAATAAGGAAATAAACTTTATTGGATGCAAAATTGGAGATTTTAAGGTGACAAATTAAAATCCACAATTTTGTTCAATTGATTTTAAACTAATATGAGATTGTTAGTCCTCAGGTGAGGGAGGAGTGGGAGCTCAGGAGTAAGAGTCGGTATCCTCTCAACCTAACTATGGAATTAGGGACTAAGATCTGGATTAGTTGTTATTCTTTATACACTTGATAGAGGGTAAATAATAGGATTGATTTTTTTTGGCACAATAATATATATATACATATATATATATATATATATATATATATATATATATATATATATATATATATATATATATATA
>JXCR01148667.1:289034-299247 GCA_002079205.1 Phalaenopsis hybrid cultivar | reverse complement strand
TAGCCAATGCATGCGTGAGGATTTATTTTAATTTTAATTTTATTTCTTATTTAATAATAATAATAATAATATTTTTATTATTATTATTATTATATAAATCTCTCGGTGCATTTTTCGTCAAACGCGTCATAGCGGTGAAATGAGCATTCTCCCTAGGTGAGATCGATGTTCCGGACATGCTCGCGCGGTCCATTTCGTCATTCGGGATCGTTCAAACCACTTTTTCTGCGATCAAGTCAAAAAATGCGTCAAATTTAATTTTCGTCGAATTTTTTGTTCGCGATCGATCGTTTTGGAAATTGATCATTGGCCAATTAAACGGATTTGGATTCAATTGAAATTGAATCTAGACATGTTTAATTCGATGTGAATTTAAAATTGAGGTATTTGATTGATCATTAAGCTCAATTTAGGGATTTTGGCCAAAGTGAGTGAATTTGGTGAGTTAGATCAAATGGATGGTGGAGAATTAATTTTATGGGTGTTTGAAATGATTTTGGAGGATTTGAGAAATTTTAGTCTATGAGTGACATTTTGGTAATTTTGACCGACTTTTGACAAAGTGGTCAAAAGATTGATGTAACGGCTCGAGGTGGTTCAGGAAGAAATTTGGAGTCAAACGACAGTGTTCGGTGTCATTTTCAATCAATGTGGAAGATTTTATGATCCATGAAGTATTTTTTAAATATTCGTTATTTTGGTGTCGAGGTGCAAAAAAGTTGTTCGGAAGTATGACAATATTATAGACAAAATTCCCGGGAAGATATAAAGAATGATTTGGTGTGATTTTTATGAATTATCGGTGACTCTGAGAGATTTTGGAAATTTTGATATTTTGATGGTCCGAGTGTTTTTTGGTAATTTTTGGGAAAATTGGGTATTTTTGCAATTTTTTTGTTTCAAATGGTCTAAAGATAATATCAAATGCTTTGAAGTGGATTTTGTGATTCAATGACAGTTTTGGAAAATTTTGAAGAATTGAAATATTTAAGTGGGGTATTTTAGGGGAAATTGTGTTCAAATAATTTTGGTCAGCCCTATGAGTGTAATGATTGCAATATTGTGATATGAAAATGCAATCTTTTTTATTATCATGATGATTATGAATGATGACATAATGTATTAAAGTCCAAAAAGGTGTAGAACAATGTAAGGCTTCCCTATGGTCCAAATGTCCTATAAGAATTCTCATCAGGGTTCCCTTATGTTATCTCTAATCTTGATATTAAAGATTATTGATCACATATAGAACCAACATAGAGAACAAAGATTTGGTTGAAATGTCTAAGGAGAATGTGAGTACCATTTCTAAGATGCTAAGATAGTTATGAGGAAAGTCCTAAGGCTAGATCCTAGTCACTAAAGGAAAAACCCAAAACCCTCACCCAAAAGTGAGGTCAACACTCACACCCTAACTTCAATATTTACATCCTAAACACCTAGTGTCACGACGTTAAATGATCTCGCCAGAAGTGAAAATAGAGACGAGATTGCCGTGTAGGACGAGATTTGCGGCGACAAGATGACGACATACAAAGACATCAGAAACTCCCATCCTTCTCCTTCGATTCGACAATTATAGGATTATGGCGTACAAAGTCCTAAAAAAGGCCTATCATTGTCCTCATTTGGTTCATCGATCGGATTGCATCCACAAAACCTCTGAAACTCCCATTGTTCTTCTCCTTTGGTTCTAAGAGGACGGATCTCAGTTCAGTTCGGTGTGGACTGGATCGCGGTGTTTGGTTTGGTGGCAATGGGATCCAACATACAAGGACCTCGAAAACTATCAACTTTCTACTCCTTGCGCCTCGTTCTAATGACAGTGTTAATGGTAAGTGTTAATTTTTTTGTTAGTTGAATATTTTGAATACTTGTGATTTAGATTTTGAGATTTTGCTGTGAGATACATAATATTAATAGTTTTGAGTACTTTGTACGAAAATTACGGGTGTGAAAATGAGTCCAGTCGAGCTTGACTATTCTGTTAAAAAAGAAGCTCGAACTTGAGCTTGTATCAAGCCTTTAAGAACTCGAACTTGAGCTTGTATCGAGCCATTATAAACTTGAACTCGACTCATAAGTTCACTGCTAAGCTTGAGTGCTTCACTCGAGACTGGCCGTTGGACGGACCAAGAAGGTGAGATTTCCCCCTAAAAAAGATTATGTAATAAGTGCAATGACTTTTTAATGTTTATATCAGGTATATAGTTGTGCATGGTAACCTAATCTTATTTTTATGAATATAACAACTTCTTAGCCTTCTTTTAAGTTTTTTTAATAAATAATTAAGGTTAAAGTTTAATTTTTCTCCTTTTAATATAATATATATAAATTGGGTTAAATATCGAGTCAGTTGGTTCGATCGTGAACCAGCTAAAGGTCCGGTTCCTGTTGAAATAAAAATCCCCTATCATATGAAACCATCACAAATCAGATTGAGCAGGCGGTTCAACCTTTGAACCAACAAACCGTCTACGGTTCCAAGGAACTGTTCGGTTCATAGGTTATATGAATTGTACTAGTTTTTTTCTTAAGTAAAAATTAAAATCAATTTTTTATTTTGTGACGCATGTTTAAAGAAATACATGCCACCCAAATTTTTGAAAATAGCTAGGGACTTACATACATACAATCTAATTTTATCTAATTTACATATCTAATCACTCATTTCTCATCAAAATAAAAAATATTATTACTATAAAGAAATTCAATTTTTATATATGCCACCCATTTTTTTTTATTTAAATATCTAACATCTAAATTCTATATATTTATATTTTAAATAAGGCATATCACTATTTAATTGAATTTAAAAAAAAAAAAAAAGTGAAATACTCTTTTTTATGCTCAGATAAAATAATATAATTTAGCTTCAGTTCACTCACAAATGCCACCTTTTCTGTGGCGCGTCCTTCCATCGCCGATTCTACAGGTATTCNGAAGCTGACGCGAAATCATTTTATTGTGGCGGGATTTTTTCGTGAATTCGGGTTTTGGGTCGGGCCCGGGTCACGAATACCCCTAAATTAAGTGGGCCCGAAGTTTCCAAGTGTCGCATTTATATTGGCTACGCACTTAAGGAAGGTGCTTAGTACTGAGGGAATATTTCTTCCGATTCTACAGGTATTCTCTTCGAAAACCCTCGCCGGCGCGATCTTCGACTGCGGCGAAATCCGACTGGTCACTGATCTTTACTCCGAAGCCTTGGACGGAGATTTCGCGGTCTTTTCGGGCAAGCCACGGACTGTTTCTTGAGCCCTAGCTGGGCCCTGCTATCTCAAATCTNTATATGAGGAGGCTTGCCTAAGTGAAAGATGATGGATAAGCTGGCCAATGCATCCGTGAGGATTTACTTTAATTTTTTTTATTTATTTTTTAATATAAAAATAATAATATTATTATCATTATTATTAAAATCTTTCCGAGCATTTTTCTTCGAATGCGTCATCACGATGAAATGAGCATCCTTCTTAGGTGAAATCGATGTTTCGGTCACGCTAATACAGTCCATTTCATCGTTCGGGGTCGCTTGGACCACTTTTTCTGCGATCGAGTTAAAAAATGCGTTAAATTTAATTTTCATCGAATTTTTGTTTCGCGGTCGGCTTTTTTTGAAATTGATCATGAGCCAGTAAAATGGATTTGGATTTAATTGAAATTTGATCTAAATATGTTGAATTCGATGCGAATTTGAAATTGAGATATTTGATTGATCATTAAGCTCAATTTGAGGATTTTGGCCAAAGTGAGTGAATTTGGTTATGTTGGATCAAATGAATGGCCAAGAATTGATTTTAGGGGTGTTTGAAATGATTTTGGAGGATTTGAGAATTTTTTGTCAATGAATGACATTTTGGTAATTTTAGCCGACTTTGGACAAAATGGTCAAAAGATTGATTTAAAGGCTCGAGGTGGTTCAGGAAGAAATTTGGAGTCAAATGATAGTGTTCGGGGTCATTTTCGATCAACATGGAAGGTTTTATGATCCTCAAAATATTTTTTAAGTATTCGTTATTTTGGTGTCGATGTGCCAAAAAGTTATTCAGAAGTATGACATATCGGGAAGATATAAAGAATGATTTGGTGTGATTTTTATGATTTATCCGTGACGCTGAAGATTTTGGAAAATTTGATATTTTGATGGTCCGGGGGTATTTTGGTAATTTTTGGGAAATTTTGGTATTTTTGCAATTTTTGGGTTTCAAATGGTCTAAATGATAATATCAAATGGTTTGAAGTGAATTTTGTGATTCAATGAAAATTTTGGAAAATTTTGAAGAATTGAAATATTCAAGTAGGATATTTTAGAGGAAACTGAGTTCAAATAATTTTGGACAGCCCCATGAGTGTAATGATTGCAACATAGTTATATGAAAATGCAATTTTTATGATGATCATGATGATTATGAATGATGACACAATGTATTGAAGTCAAAAAAGGTGTAGAACAGTGTAAGGCTTCCCTATGATCCAAAGGTCCTATATGAATTATCATCAGGGTTCCCTTATGTAATCTTTAATCTTGGTATTAAAGATTATTGATCACATATAGACCTAACATAGAGAACAAATATTTGGTTGAAATGTCTAAAGAGAATGTGGGTACCATTTCTAAGATGCTAAGATAATCATCAGGAAAGTTCTACGGGTAGATCCTAGTTAATAAAGGAAAGAGGCAAAACCCTCACCCAAAAGTGAAGTCAACACTCACACCCTAACTTCAATATTTACATCCTAAATACCTAGTGTCACGACGTTAGATGATCCGCCAGAAGTGAAAATAAGGACGAGATTGCTGTGTAGGACGAGATTTGCGGCGATGAGATGACGACGTACAAGGACATCAGAAACTTCCATCGTTCTCCTCCTTCAATTCGATGATTACAGGATTATGACGTACAAAGTCCTAAAAAACGCCTACCATTGTCCTCCTTTGGTTCAACGATCGGATTGCATCCAGAAAACCTCTGAAACTCCCATTGTTCTTCTCCTTTGGTTCTGAGAGGACGGATCTCAGTTAGGTTCGTTGTGGACAGGATCGCGGTGCTAGGTTTGGTGGCAATGGGATCCAACATACAAGGAGCGCGAAAACTATTAACTTTCTACTCTTTGTGCCTCGTTCTAATGACAGTGTCAATGGTGAGTGTTAATTTTTTTGTTAGTTGAATATTTTGAATGCTTGTGATTTAAATTTTAAGATTTTGCTGTGAGATACATAATATTAATAGTTTTGAGTACTTTGTACAAAAATTAAGGGTGTGAAAATGAGTCCAGTCGAGCTCGCACTATTCTGTTAAAAAAGAAGCTCGAACTTGAGCTTATATCAAGCCTTCAAGAACTCGAACTTGAGCTTGTATCGAGCCATTATAAACTCAAACTCGACTCATAAGTTCACTGCTAAGCTTGAGTGCTTCACTCGAGACTGGCCGTTGGACGGACCAAGAAGGTGAGATTTCCCCCTAAAAAAGATTATGTAATAAGTGCAATGACTTTTTGATGATTATCAATCCGTTTGGGGTAGCTTATTTGGTGCGGTTGCATTTTGAAAACACACCTGACCTGTTTGGGTAAACTGCATTTTGACAGTTTATGCGTTTTCAAAAACACTGAAAACAACGTTTTTACACCTCACATGTCTAGGTGCGGTGACAACTTTCTGGCTGCGATATGACTTTTTCAAAGAAATAAAAATTTGTAATAGCTACTGAACCTAGCTTATCAACAGATTATTTTTAATAAGCTTATCAGTAGATTATTCAATAAGCTGCAACTACCCCAACCGACCCTATATCAAGTATATAGTTGTGCATGGTAACCTAAGCTTATTTTTATGAATATAACAACTTTTTTTTGGCTTTTTTTAAGTTTTTTTTTATTAAATAATAGAGGTTAAAGTTTAATTTTTTTCCATTTAATATAATATATATAAATTTGAGTTTAATATCAAGTCAGTTGGTTTGATCGTGAACCAGCCAAAGGTCCGGTTCCGATTGACATAAAAATCCCCTGTTATGTGAAACCATCCAAAATTAGATTGAGCAAACGGTTCAACCTCTGAACCAACAAATCATCTACGATTCTAAGGAACTGTTTGGTTCATAGGTTATATGAATTGTGCTACTTTCTTTCTTAAATAAAAATTAAAATCAATTGTTTATTTTGTGATGCATGTTTAATGAAATACATGCCACCCAAATTTTTGAAAATAACTAGGGACTTGCATATATACAACCTGATTTTATCTAATTTACATATCTAATCACTCATTTCTCATCAAAATCATAAATATTATTACTATAAAGAAATTCAATTTTTATATATGCCACCCATTTTTATTTATTTAAATATCTAACATCTAAATTCTATATTTTTATATTTATATCATCAAAATCATCACTTTCAAGTAAGGCATATCACTATTTAATTGAATTATATATATATATATATATATATATATATAAAAGTGAAATACTCGTTTTTATGCTCAGATAAAATAATATATTTTAGCTTCAGTTCACTCACAAATGCCCCCTTTTCTCTCGCGCGTCCTTCCATCGCCGATTCTACAGCTGTTCTCTTCGAAAACCCTCGCCGGCGCGATCTTCGACTGCGGCGAAATCCGACCGGTCACTGATCCTTAAGCACGGAGATTTCGCGTTCTTTTCGGGCAAGCCACGGACTGTTTCTTGAGCCCTAGCTGGGCCGTGCGATANGCCTTGGACGGAGATTTCGCGGTCTTTTCGGGCAAGCCACGGACTGTTTCTTGAGCCCTAGCTGGGCCCTGCGATCTCAAATCTGTTACCGGGCGAAATGCTGCCGGAGGAGATGGCCGCTGTGATCAGCATAAAGCAGTCGAGGAAGGAGAAGCGTAAAGCTCTGAAGAAGTTAAAGAGAAAGCAGGCTCGAACAGATGCGGCAATCAGGGAGAGGGAGGCAGAGGAATCCCGCTTAAACGATCCGGAGGAGCAGCTCCGGCTCAGATTACTAGAGCAGGCGGAGGCAGAGAAGGCAGAGAGGGAGAGGAAGGAGTTTGAGGAGCGGGAGAGGCTATGGCTTGAGGCCGCCGCCGCAAGGAAGTCCCGTGAGGAAGAGGATGATCGGAAGAAAAAGCTCCTTGAGGATGAAGATAGGATGGCAGTACGGTTTATGCTTCTTAATTTTGTTAATTCATTTCCTGCATAGCGTTAAGGTGAACTTTGTGTGCATATTTTGGTTGATTTTGATTTGAATTTCTTTGGACATTATTTGATCTAATTGCTTTTAAAATTTNGAGGTTTGTCAGCTCATGCTTATTATGGCTTTTGAGTATCCTGATAATCGACACTTTATGTCGTTCTAATCTGAAAAACACAAATTTTGTCCTAGTACATGTATTATTTTCATGTCTTTAAACAAAACTCTTTATTATTTGATTGAATTTTTTTCTTTTGCTTTGAAATATGCATTATACATGGTGACTTATGTGCCGTTGGTTTGACAATTCTAAATTGGATTTCTTATTTTAAATTTGATAGACTAACTTGCAACTTGAGCTGAAAAAATAAATCATTTGGTTTTAGCTGGTAATCATCGATTTGTCTATATTCATATTGTTCAATTATTCTTTTATGTTTATTTTTTCCTCTCACCATTTGTAATTTGAGTGGATAATATAAGCTGCATTTGATTATGAAGGATTAATATCACACAACCATACATTCCTGAAGCTTCCAAATTCTATACCTCAGAATTCTCTAAAATGTTGCCAAATATTGTGCTTTTATTTGCAACCTCATTTTGCATTTCAATAGAAAGTTTTGCTGTAGTTTCTGTTAGCTCACAATTATTTTTTCTATTTTTTTCTCTGTATATGTCCATTATTAGATTCTTCTTTTTTGTTCTCCCTTCACTTGTGATTTTTTTTTATAACTATTCTTTAACTAAAGTAGCATCAGAAATACTATCAAGGTATACTGAAATGGTGGCTTAAAGTTACAACCTGGGCTGAGGATGGGGACTAGAGTTATATTGCTTCTGTATCCTATACTGTACACATTGTTGCTACTTGTTTTCTAATTCATTTATTTTTGCTTCTTGCATTTATTGTAAGTGATTCACGATGATAGTCCTAATCAAGGGTTGTTTTTTTTTTTTCTGCGGGGAGTATTGCAGGAAACTCCTTTTCCTTAATTTATTTCACGTGGGTTCCTTTGCAATTTTTCTTAACATCTCTTCTTTTTTGTCATCATTCCTTACCNTTTATTTTTGCTTCTTGCATTTATTGTAAGTGATTCACGATGATAGTCCTAATCAAGGGTTGNAAAGAAAAGGGTTAAGGTTCCAAAGGGAATTACTGAACGAATTCAAGACAAAGAGGTTCAAAACATCGCGCTCACTTACTTTGCTCTATTTTTTTGGGTGTGGATAAACTGCTTAATAATTCTAAAGAAGATTTACATGCTTACCACTCAATTCCTATGTAATTACATATCTAACACCCAAATTTCAATTTTTACGTATATGCCACCTAACCTATGCTTGCTCTGAGAATTTGGTAGAACCATTGCAGGATGATGACAGACCCACATCAAATCCTCTTCCTCCTCAATCTGCTGCTTTTGCATCTTATGTACAGGGTGAAACAGCACAAGAAATGATTGATAGTGTTGCACAGCAGATTCCAAATTTTGGGACTGAACAGGTATGCTTATTAGTACTTTTATCTTTCTATCACAAAATTTCTATTACGAATGTGTGTGCATAAGTTTCTCTATTCTCATTTTGTTGTGACACTTTTTGTTTATTTATAGGATAAGGCTCATTGCCCTTTCCACTTGAAGACCGGAGCCTGCCGTTTTGGGTCTCGTTGCAGTAGAGTTCATTTTTATCCTGATAAGTCCTGCACATTACTCATAAAAAACATGTATAATGGACCAGGCCTTACTTGTGAACAAGACGAGGGGCTTGAGGTTTGTCAGCTCATGCTTATTATGGCTTTTGAGTATCCTGATAATCGATACTTTATGTCGTTCTAATCTGAAAAACACAAATTTTGTCCTAGTCCATGTATTATTTTCCTGTCTTTAAAAAAAACTCTTTATTATTTAATTGAATTTTTTTTCTTTTGATTTGAAGTATGCATTATACATGGTGACTTATGTGCCGTTGGTTTGGCAATTCTAAATTTGATTTCTTATTTTAAAACTCATAGACTAACTTGCAACTTGAGCTGAAAAAATAAATCATTTGGTTTTAGCAGGTAATCATCGACTTGTCTATATTGATGTTGTTCAATTATTCTTTTATGTTTATTTTTTCCTCTCACCATTTGTAATTTGAGTGGATAATATAAGCTGCATTTGATTATGAAGGATTAATATCACACAACCATAAATTCCTGAAGCTTCCAAATTCTATACCTCAGAATTCTCTAAAATGTTGCCAAAGATTGTGCTTTTATTTGCAACCTTATTTTGCATTTCAATAGAAAGTTTTGCTGTAGTTTCTGTTAGCTCACAATTATTTTTTCTATTTTTTTCTCTGTATATGTCCATTATTAGATTCTTCTTTTTTGTTCTCCCTTCACTTGTGATTTTTTTTTATAACTATTCTTTAACTAAAGTAGCATCAGAAATACTATCAAGGTATACTGAAATGGTGGCTTAAAGTTACAACCTGGGCTGAGGATGGGGACTAGAGTTATATTGCTTCTGTATCCTATACTGTACACATTGTTGCTATTTGTTTTCTAATTCATTTATTTTTGCTTCTTGCATTTATTGTAAGTGATTCACAATGATAGTCCTAATTAAGGGCTGTTTTTTTTTTCTGCGGGGAGTATTGCAGGAAACTCCTTTTCCTTAATTTATTTCACTTGGGTTCCTTTGCAATTTTTCTTAACATCTCTTCTTTTTTGTCATCATTCCTTACTGCATAGCCACTGGCATTGTCATGTTTCGTGGTTACGGATAGCAGCAACATGAAATGAGAATTTACAGGTGAAATTATCATTTGTTTTCTAATTGTTAAAATAATATTTGAAGATCACATTTAAGGTAGAATATAATAATTGTCAATAGTATGTGCTTGCAAGGCCTCTAATTCAGTGGCTATTGCCTACCCCAACTTAACCATGTGAGTAGTACGGTTTATATTAAAGTTTGTTTTGATAATTTATGTGATAAGGTCATTAAAAATAGTTTGATTTGAAGTAATTGGCCTTTGATAACCC
>JXCR01148667.1:276512-288717 GCA_002079205.1 Phalaenopsis hybrid cultivar | reverse complement strand
ATTCATTGATCAAAATGAAGTAGTTACATGAATCTAATAAAAGGGAGACCTAAAAGGTCCCCATTTAACAAGAACAAAAGAGAGTGAGGTAAAACTGTGCTAATTTCAGAAAATTCAGAGTGTAGATCTGCCCTTGCTAGCCAATTAGCAAGTCTATTGCCTCTCTATGGATAAACTGGAATCTTGTGTGAAGTTGTGTGGACATCTGTTTAATTCTTCTAACCCATATCAATAAGTGCCAAGGGCAGGGCAACAACTTTGTGAGAATGTTGACTAGTAATTGGGAGTCTGTTTCAACGATCATCTGCTGGAAATTACACCTGACTGCACTGTAGATAGCACAGTAGACAACAAGAGTTTCAGCCTCCAAAGCATCCATGGAAGCAATAGGAGATTGGAAAAATTATCTAAAGCATCTATTGCCTACCCCAACCTAACCATGTGAGTAGTACGGTTTATATTAAAGTTTGCTTTGATAATTTATGTAATAAGGTAATTAAAAATAGTTTGATTTGAAGTAATTGGCCTTTGATAACCCTTCAACATTATAAAAGCTGATTCCAACCTTGGAGCCATTATTTTAGAAATAAGTGCAAATGAGAATGAGGTGATTTGATGATTTAAATTGGTTGATATATATATATATATATATTAGAGAAAACTCCACATTGAAGGATACCCGAGGTATCCACAAGAGTGAAGTGAATTCATTGATCAAAAGGAAGTAGTTACATGAATCTAATAAAAGGGAGACCTAAAAGGTCCCCATTTAACAAGAACAAAAGCGAGTGAGATAAAACTGTACTAATTTCAGAAAATTCAGAGTGTAGACCTGCGCTTGCTAGCTAATTAGCATGTCTATTGCCCTCTCTATGTATAAATTGGAATCTTGTGTGAAGTTGTGTGGACATCTGTTTAATTCTTCTAACCCATATCAATAAGTGCCAAGGGTAGGGCAACAACTGTGTGAGCATGTTGACTAGTAATTGGGAGTTTGTTTCAACGATCATGTGCTGGAATTTACACCTGACTGCAATGTAGATAGCCCAGTAGACAACAATGGTTTCAGCCTCCAAAGCATCCATTTGCCCTGCCAATCCCTGAAAGCTCCACCAATCCCAGCATCAGAGTTGTAGAAGCTACCGTCAATGTTCACCTTTATCCAGTCCTTACCAGGTTTTAGCCAATAGACAAGCTTGCTGTTAAGGGTGATTTGCAGGTTTCTCTCCTCAGGGAAGTAGAAAGCTGGAAAATTCTTTAGCTGGATAATCTTCTTAATGTGGAGTCGACAGTTGGTGGCAACCACCTTGAAATCCTGCTGTTTTCCTTCATGTTTGTGTTGGTTCCTTGCCATCCTTACAAACCAAGCCACTACACAAGGAATGATAGAGAGTTTGACCTGCTGCTAGTCAGTCGAGCAAGTGTGAAAATTCTACCATGAAAGAGTTAACTTTTAGATGTGGCTTTGGTTTAATACAAAATTCCAAATTTGTTGGACAAAGGAACAACTAAAAAATAAGTGCTGAATAGATTCTTCCTCCTGTCTACATAGTACACAACATGATGGACCCCTTAATCCTTTCAGTTTCAATATTTCATCAGTGGGAAGAAGCCTGGAAAACAATCTCCAACAAAAGAAAGACATTGAGGGGGATATGAATTTCCCCCATATATGTATTCCCAAAGAGATTTTCTGGCCCTGATCACAATGAGTGTAATTGAAGGCAGCTACTGATTGAGTATGGTGTTTTTTGATAACCCGTTTATCCTTCTTAGAGGTGTCTACAAGGATTTTCACAGTGTTATTGATTTGTTGGGGGTCCGGAATATTGTGTAAGGTTTGGAGATTCCATTGCCACCTAGTCCAACAATCAGAAATTTTGAGATTAAGATTGGTGGGAGGAGGGAGAGAAGTAGCCAGCTTCCCCTCAACCATCCAATTATCTAACCAAAAATTGATATCACCTGCCCCCAAATCCCAGATGAATAAATCTTCTGCTTGTTTTTTTACTTTAACCATGCAGGACTAGATTATGGAGTTTCCCTACCTAGCAGATACCAAAGAGGGGTGGAGGTCTCTACAATATTTTCCCCAAAGAAATTTTGCCTAGAGGGAGGATTGGGATCTGAAATGAATCCATAATTTGTAGACGTTTATATGTTTCAAGTGGATGAAGCTTTTGAAACCAAGCCCCCCATTCTGAAAAGGTTTACAAGTCTTGTTCCAATTAGTCCAGTGCACTTGCTTTCTTTGACCTGACCAAAGAAACCCGTTGAAAGTTTTTTCCAGCAGGTTTTGAGTACTTCTCTCCAGAGTGACCATATGCAAAATATAAGAGGGGAATGTAGATAACACATGCTTGAGTAGAATGATCCTTACACCATTAGAATGAAAAGAGTTAGTCCAACAACTGATGGTTATGAATTTTAGTGACTACCTTATGTCTAGTTCGACCCTTGATTAAATTCACACCTAATTACTTCAGAGGAGTCGAGCTGGAACTGAACTTTGTGTAGGTAGATATCCATTGTTTGACAGGTGCATTACCCATTTACTGAATATAATGAGGCATTTCTGTGTGTTGAACTGCAAACCAAAACAGTCCATAAACTCCTAAAGGCATTTGGATACCAGTTTGACTGCAGCTTTGGTGGCTTTAGAGAATAAAATGATGTCATCAGCATAGGAGAGGTGGTTGATAGCAATATTTGATTTGTGATTGAACTGGGTGTGAGGGGAAGTCTGAGAAAGCTGATTAAGCTTTTTTGATAAATAATCAAACACCAAAATGAATATAGTTGGGGATAGAGGATCACCTTGTTTGATACCTCTTGAGGAATGAAAGTAACCATAGCTGTGCCATTAATCAACAAGTGAGAATTATGGTTGAGCCATCTCATAATTAAAGCAGTGAAATCAGTAGAGGAACCTCTAGCCCTCAGAACCTCTTCTATGAAACCCCAATGAATGGTGTCATAGGCCTTTTTGATGTCAAGTTTGAAAATGACATTCCTCTTTTGCAACTTCTGTCTAGATCAAGTAACATCTCTTGACCCAATAACACATTATCCACAATGCTTTTTCCTCTACTGAAGCTTAAACCAGATGGGAACTATAGGTGGTTATTGATTAAAATCAAAATCAGGTGTTTACTTTAATAATTTCGTGGTCACTCCATCTTGATGCAGAATCTGTTGGGCAAATAACCTTGCATAGTCCTCTTCTCTTGCCAAATGAATCATTATATGTCTATCATCCACTAGGTTGGACCTTCCAAGCACCCAAGAGTTTCAAATCTTCAAAATATTTTTTGATGTACTCCATCTTAGGGTGGCTAATCTGAAATTTCCCAATCAAAGTGAATTTGCAAGCATCAGAGAGGGTTTGAATTTCAGTTTCAGAGAAGAAGACAGCTAGCTTCCCTTCTTTTTTTCCCCAAATGTTTAACAAAAGGACAGTCTCTTCTACCTTCAGGAGCTTCATGGTAATATTACGGGAAGACCAAGTTGTCGAAGTTCTTAAGGGTATCAAAACCTTTACCCACCACATCAACGACAGTAGCTTTAGACCATTGTATGTTAGTTTCCAGATCAATAGGGGTAGCAGTGGCTATCAGAAACTACAATCTAGAGGTTTTCACCCCAACCGAAGAACAAAAGTCACAAACGACAATGGAACAGTAACCTCAGTTTGAAAAAACAAACGCCCAGGAAAGAGAGAATGAACACCCAACAACAATGTTGGAATCCAAAGAGCAACAACCAAAAGACAAGGAGACAAGGAGGGAGAGGAAACACCAAAAGCAATCTTCAAGGAGAACCAATTCACGGCCATCCAGGGAGGAACCCTAACAGAGCAATCACACCAGCTGCCATTGATATATAATATGAGTGAAATGATACATAAATTTCCTTTTTTTGCATGTTTTAAATTTCTCGAGTCTCTCTGTATCCTTTTGTTGGGGTAGTACTATACTTGATATTGTATGGGTAGGATGTCTCTCTTGAGCCTCTCATACAACCTTTATAATATATATGATAATTTAAATTGTATTTTTTTTGAAAAGCCCAAGGGCCGATTTTATTAAAATAGAAATGATAAATAAAGGTTGTATGAGAGGGCTCAATAGAGACATCCTACCCATACGATATCAAGTACAGTACTACCCCAACAAAAGGATACAGAGAGACTCGAGAAATTTAAAACATGCAAAAAAAAGAAAAACAAATAAGTAGCTAGGGACGAGTCAATTTAGTCCGGCCTCTTCCTCTAGTTTTAGGAGCGGATATATATATATATATATATATCTATCTGTGCGTGTGTGTGTGTGGGAGAATCCATTACAACCAAGTGACAACAATATGATATGATAATTTAAATTGGTTGATATATCTATTTTTTTTATCTATAACTTTTGCTGCCAGAATAAATCATCATCATGCTACTTGGGTTAACTTTATGTATCTACATTTGTCTTTTGTTCTTGTTGAGTTTTGCAAAAAAGTATTTATTTTCTGTATTTTTTTTGTTTTTTATTTTTAAACATTAATTATTTTTTTTTCTGTCTTGTATCTTCTACTTTTAGCTGTACATGACCACTTCACTCTTTTTACTATTACCTTATTTTTAATGTGTGCTACTCCCACCATCATTTTAACAAAATCATTTATCCATCGATTTTTCATAGTTTTTCTATAAATCTATTCATCTCGATGCTTTTTAATTCTATCATGCACAACTTTTCTATCAATTGCATCTTTACGGCTCAGCACTTATTTAAGGCATTGGTGGCCTTATTATGGTTTTATAAAATTTATTTTTTAATTTACTATGATTTTATTTAATATATAGTACTCTTGAGGGATTTTGAGACTCTATACATCTAGCTTTAATTTTAAAATTTATATTTATCTTTATATAATAGGTCCAACTTCTAATACTATTGGTTGATATATACGATATGTCAACTCCTTGCTCACGAAAACTGCAAATATTATATCATGTTTTTGTTCTACTACTAGTAAATTCCATTTATCTTTTTAGCATTTTTTCTATTATTCTAACTTTTGACTTTTCTGTTTTTCTAAAAATCTGCTTGTCCCATCAAAATAAAATCGAAAACATTTAATGGTCCTACACGTGTGCACCATGACTTCATGAGTAAGGGTGTCGAGAATAAAAAGCAGATTGAGACGAGATTTGCATGTAGAAAAATGCAATAGACATGTATCTGGAAAAAAATAAATTAATATCGAGAGATTATGATGTGCTTTAGGTTGATTGAAAGAACATTTATGGAATTTGTTCAAATTAATTTTAAATATTTATAATTGAAACTTGGTACTGACTTTAACGGTGAAAATTTGTGTTGCTGGATTGCTGAACTTGATATGATTATCTGGGTTCAGACTGCATAGGAAACATTTTCATTTATGCGCAACTAGCTCGTAATTGCATGGCACATTTTATATCTTTTATTGTCTTGGGAAGTTTTTTCTTTTACTCGTGTGCTTCCGCAAATTTTAATGCTTCTTCTCTGTTTCAGTATACAGATGAAGAGGTTGAGCGTTCTTATGAAGAATTTTATGAGGATGTGCATACAGAATTTTTGAAGTTTGGTGAAATTATTAATTTTAAGGTTGTTTTTTTCTTTTTCGAAGTTCTTTTCTATATGTAATTCTTGAAGAGCCTATTTTCTTAGCTTTTTATATACGAGAATCATAAGAGTTTATAACGAGAATGTGCTGTAAGATTTATTTTATGATGAGAATAATAGGATTGTCTTTGAACTGATTGGGATGTCAATGTTGCTTTATTGGTGGTAGAGATAAAGAAATATGCTTGGTATACATTCGTTGAACATGATCTGCTATTTTTGTGATGATTTTGTTATTAATTTATAGCTGTAAAGGGAATGCCTTCGAGGATCTTGATCCTGGAGCTTATATATTTTGTTCCTGCATGTCTAAACCTTTTTATCAATGGTGCATTAGTTCATTTTAGGGTTTCAATTTTCAAATTGTCTAATTGTTTGTCTTTTATCTTTGGATTTTGTTATTATTTGATTGCTTACTTCCTATAATTTTATCTCCCTGACAGTCATATAATTTTCAATTTTTTCGTTTGCTAAGAACTTGTATTGAGCTTAATGGTCTTCTCTTTTTTCTTTTTGGCTTCTCAACCATTTCTTCTCATGGTTGCGTTGAATTCTAAATTCATGGGCCAGTGTTTTAGATGCTATCTCATGTGCAGTCATATATACTTTCTTATATCTTAAACTGATATTGAAAGGCTTAGAGCTTGTTTGAGGTAACTTATGTTTTTTTTCTTTTGTTTTAAAAACATGTTTGTTTACTTCATTTTTTTTGCATGTTTCTATTTTTATTTTAAAAAATAAATTAACGAATTTTTAAAAACACTTAAAACATCTAAAGTTTTGAGTTTTTTTAAAACAACCGAACATGTTATAACGTACCAAACATTATTTATTCCAAGTAAAAACAAAAACAAAACAAAGTAAAAAATAAAAAGATAAATAAAACTATAAGTGATCCCAAACAACCTCTAACCTTTGGTAGTTTCGCACTGTTGAAAGTTAAAACTTTTTTAATGCGCTTTATACAAAAGGGAGGCCACCTTCTCCTTATCTATGCAGTAGGATATGGGTTCCAGTGCCACTTACTATTTTTCTATTTTATTATGGCTTATTATGAATTTTATAACTATTCATCGTCTTCTAGCAACTTTTTTTTTTCAGTAGATTTTCTTATCTTGATCATTATTATGTTAATATCCCTGTGAAGTTTTTGTTATTATGAATCTTTCACCTAGATATTTATCTTTCATTTTATTGGAAGTAATATAGGACATGATGCCTCTTTTGTATTTTTTTAGATTTTGTTTATTTTTAGTATTTTTCTTTTAATGTTTTTCCAAAGATTTCCATTTTAGTTTAGTGCTTAAGCAATTTGTTTTTAATTTGATCATACTTGTAATATGACAACTTCTTTTCTCTTTAAATTTGTAGTGAAATTTTGATGTTGATATACTTTAATTTGAATTACATTGGAATTTTTCGTCTTACTGTCTATCCTAGCTCTCAATTTTTCATACTCTCTTATAATTCTTAACATAATCCTAATTCTAATCTAAAGCCTGCATTATTTAAAGCTTTCTTTCTCAGTTCTTAATTTAATTGAGTGATGTAAAGCTCTACTTTATCATTCAATTCTTTACAAGTTTGTTGTTGAAAACTTTGGCGAAGTTGACTTCGCTTTGCATGCTTTTAGGACACATTATTCTACATCAATTGGTATTTTATCACTTATTCTTCATCAACTTTTGTATCAGAGCACTTATATCTACGTTAGTTACTTTCAAAGCTGAACTATCCTTATCAAAGCCGAAAAATTTTTCAATCAGAAAGGGATCTTACCGTATTTTTTATCTTATGCTATTAAACTTTTTGTTACAAAATGTAGTTTTTCTGCATCTCTTTTCATAACCTGGCGTTCTAAATCCTAAAACCGTTTCGAAAGAACTTATCATCACGATTTATATTAACAAAATGATTATGCATATTATCATGATCACAGATCTCACAGATCTTACTATCAGGATCATTATCTTTGTCAATATCTATGTTCATTTCTAAAATGTGATCTTGTATATTGTCTGAATTCTAAACCTTCTAGTTCTTGATCTTATTGTCATATTTCATATATTGATGACCAATATCAATGCCATAAATAAAGTATTCAAATCATTATAAACGTTGATGCTACTCTTAACATAATGATGACTGTTTCATACTATCTTTTTTATCTCAAAACAATTCTAGCATTAATATCAACGTCAATCTGATGAGCTTTATCACCATCAATATTCCACTTTCTCTTAGGTTCTTCAGTCGATATGAGCCATAGGAATCCATTTATCTCAAACATTTCTAGCATCATCATAATATGATAATGATATAGCACTGCATTCATGGTCATAGAGATTTTTCTGTTTCATGGATCCCCTCTTCTAATGCTTGTGTTTCTATTTGTGCTCTTCTCACAACATATTAATATGTCAACAAATTTTTCCATTGCTAGTTCCATCTAATTCGCCATTTGACATGCCTCCTTAAACTCTTAGGAGGAGAGTTCTCCTAAACTTGAAGAATTGATGATGGTCATCTCTTTTCTTTTTAATTTAGAGATATTTTTAATTTTTTGNCTCCATTTGACATGCCTCCTTAAACTCTTAGGAGGAGAGTTCTCCTAAACTTGAAGACCTGATGACGGTCATCTCTTTTCATTTTAATTTAGAGATATTTTTAATTTTTTGTGTTTTTTTTATATTTATCTTAATTTTCCCTTTACTTTGGACTTTTTTGCNCTCCATTTGACATGCCTCCTTAAACTCTTAGGAGGAGAGTTCTCCTAAACTTGAAGACCTGATGACGGTCATATCTTTTCATTTTAATTTAGAGAAATTTTTAATTTTTTGTGTGTTTTTTTTTATATTTATCTTAATTTTTCCTCTACTTTGGACTTTTTTGGAATAAGTTTGGGCACCTTTTCTATATAAAGGGATGTTATGATCTTATGGTGAGAATATATTTGAATCTATAATTTATTGTAATTATTTATTCTATTTGCTTCCTCCTCTCTTGGGGTTCCTTATTTTTCTCTTCTAATTTCTNTAAAGGGATGTTATGATCTTATGGTGAGAATATATTTGAATCTATAATTTATTGTAATTATTTATTCTATTTACTTCCTCCTCTCTTGGGTTTCCTTATTTTTCTCTTCTAATTTCTGAAATTATAATACCAATTCTCTTATAATATTCTTAGTGTTTTGAATTTATCTCTCTTAAATTTTATTTTATTTGAGTGCTTCAAATTTATACTTATTTGCCATTAATTTTCTTAAACGATTGGCAAACTAGGTCAATATTTACTCTCTATTGCTTCACAGGCCAACTTTTTAGAACATCTTACGTCACTATGTATTTGAGCATTTTTTTTCTTCTGTGTACCTCTAAAGGCGGCCTACCAAGTTGTCCCATCGAGTCGTTCAACCTAATTAACTAGGCGATGAGGGCCGTGTTGCCAGTACTGAGGGCTGAGTTCGTAGTCACTAGTTTTTTANTATAATATTCTTAGTGTTTTGAATTTATCTCTCTTAAATTCTATTTTATTTGAGTGCTTCAAATTTATACTTATTTGCCATTAATTTTCTTAAAAGATTGGCAAACTAGGTCAATATTTACTCTGTATTGCTTCACAAGCCAACTTTTTAGAACATCTTATGTCACTATGTATTTGAGCATTTTTTTTCTTCTGTGTACCTCTAAAGGCGGCCTACCAAGTTGTCCCATCGAGTCGTTCTGCCTACTTAACTAGGCGATGAGGGCCGAGTTGCCAGTACTGAGGGCTGAGTTCGTAGTCACTAGTTTTTCTTATATATATTTACGCGTTGTACCCGACGTCATATATTTATCATTAGTATATTGCTTATTATATAGTCTTAATTGTAGCGCTCAAGAACCCATGACCTTCTATAAATATGGGATCTCCGGGAGACCATAAGGTACTTTTCAGAGCTCTTGGAATGTTTCTCTTGGGGATTTTTTTTTTCATGTGGGTTTTTTTTTTTTTTAATATCTCTCTTTTTCCCTCTTCATTTTCTTCCACACAAATTCGGTTTCAACATCTTTAAAGGTGCGGTAAATAATGTGTCTCAAATATGAAGTTACATGTAGAGATTTTTGGAGGGATAATAAAGAACTTACCAAAGAAAATCTCATCAAAGAAGATCCCATATAGGCACAACCTTATAAACTACCTAGTAGATGCTATGATTTTGTGCTTAAATCAATGCCCAACTTAGATAACAACTTGTTTCGCATTAGTTACAAGGAGACTTTACTTTGCAGATGCTTATCAAGCTCAAATGCATTTGAAGTGTCGAGAAAATGGAATACCTATGTNCGTTGTACCCGACGTCATATATTTATCATTAGTATATTGCTTATTATATAGTCTTAATTGTAGCGCTCAAGACCCCATGACCTTCTATAAATATGGGATCTCCGGGAAACCGTAAGGTACTTTTCAGAGCTCTTGGAATGTTTCTCTTGGGGATTTTTTTTTTCATGTGGGTTTTTTTTTAAATATATCTCTTTTTCCCTCTTCATTTTCTTCTACACAAATTCGGTTTCAACATCTTTAAAGGTGCGGTAAATAATGTGTCTCAAATATGAAGTTACATGTAGAGATTTGTGGAGGGATAATAAAGAACTTACCAAAGAAAATCTCATCAGAGAAGATCCCATATAGGCACAACCTTATAAACTGCCGAGTAGATGCTATGATTTTGTGCTTAAATCAATGCCCAACTTAGATAACAACTTGTTTCGCATTAGTCACAAGGAGACTTTACTTTGCAGATGCTTATCAAGCTCAAATGCATTTTAAGGTGTCGAGAAAATGGAATACCTATGATGTTAAAAGTTCTACCCTTAAAGGGAAGGCTCCTTTCCTTTATATATTTGACTTTTATTTAATTATTTGATTTGTTTAGGCTGATTTTAAGTATTCTACAAAGCATTTTCTTATTAATAACAAATAAACAAAAATAATTCACCAAGCACTCGGAGAAATCGAATCCCCCAAATCTGTTGTTGCAAAAGAGTCTCCTAAATGCGACCACTAATCGACATTATTTAAAGATGGTTAACTTTCGTCAATGATGAGCACAAATATCACAATTTGGAGAAAATTGACTTGAGAAGAGCAATTGGTTATAAGTGCGAATTAGAAAACTTGAGTTATGACAAAGAATCAAATCTTTGAGTGCCTAAAGGCGATGTGACTATCCACTATAGGAGAGTTGAGACCTTTAGGCAAAAGACTTGCAGGCGAGCCAAAGCCCCAGGAAGAACAAAAGTTCGCGCTTAAAACAGTTTGCTACCTATAATCTAACTTGCTCTAAGGTGTGGAGTATATTCAAATTGGTAGTACTCATCGCGTTGGTGACTATCACATTCTTATTTCCTCATAGGAACTAACTATATTAATACTTGACTAGAAGACTTCCTTTATTAATGGGATGAGTGGCGTGTGCAAATAAAAAAAAAATTCTTTTATTCCATCTTTGAATAATAGTTCAAAAGGAGATAGCATAAAGCTCTTTTTTCAATATATATTCAAAGTTATTTGAAGTAATCCTTATACCCAAAGTTCATCACCAACTTATAAAGCTGTTAACAAAGGAGAACCTACTATCAAGTTAGCCGCTGTCAACTACTGAATGAGAACTTAATTCCCTCCTCAAACATGTGGTGACAAAAGGATGCATATTGGCTCTTGCGCTTCCTCATAAGTAGGGGAGATTTCGACTTGCGNACACATGCTTGAGTAGAATGATCCTTCCACCATTAGAAAGAAAAGAGTTAGTCCAACAGCTGATGGTTATGAATTTTAGTGACTACCTCATGTCTAGTTCGACCCTTGATTAAATTCACACCTAATTACTTCAGAGGAGTCGAGCTGGAACTGAACTTTGTGTAGGTAGATATCCATTGTTTGGCAGGTGTCTTCACCCATTTACTGAATATAAGGAGGCATTTTTGTGTGTTGAACTGCAAACCAAAACAGTCCATAAACTTCTAAAGGCATTTGGATACTAGTTTGACTGCAGCTTTGANAATTTGCTTAAAATATTTAATTTGGAGAATATAAAGATCAAAATCATTTGATTTTTGTTCTCCACTATGATCAATAAGCTAGAAAATTCACCATAAAAAATTCAAACAATTTTGAGATCTTTTAATATTTTTAATTGGTTTTTAAAGATAATTATTAAAATTAATACTTAAGTGATTTTTAAAAATTAAAATATAACTCAAAAAATTATCAAACTTAGTTTTTTGAGTTCTCTGATATCAAGGGAATTTAATAAAAATAAAAATATATTTAGAATAAAAACTTATTTTTTCAATTATTTTTAATAATTAAAAATAATAAAAAATCATAAAAAATATTAAACCCATGGAAATATTCTAAATTATTTTCTAAACACTTAAGAATCAATGGATTATTTTTCCAAGGTCTAAAAATAAAGATATTTATTTTTAAACCTTAAAATGATTTTCAAGGTTTAAAAATAGAATTTTCACCAAAATAATTCTAGAAAAACAAATAAAAAT
>JXCR01148667.1:255211-270679 GCA_002079205.1 Phalaenopsis hybrid cultivar | reverse complement strand
CATGTTGTTGAAACAAGAGCTTCTGCATCTTCACGAGATGAAAATGTCATTGAAGAAATGCAAAGAGACCTTCTCCAAAAAGATGAACTTGTTAGTTCATTGGAGAAAAAGATAGAAAAAATGACCGCTGCTATGACAGCTATGGCCGCAATCCAAGGTCAGTCACAATTACCGCAGTCGGCATCTCCAGATGTCAATCAACCAGAGGTTGTACATTCTACAGAAGAAAGAAGAGAAGTAACATCAAAAAATAAAGAAGAGAAACAAAGAAAAGATTCTACATCAACAACCATTCCTGAAAAAAATTTCAAACAAATGGTTCAACAAGTTTNTGAAAGGACTAAGCTGATCATCAACATCGGTGATGAAGACAGTTCCAAAGACGAAATAATGATAACAAAACGATCTCTTTAGAAGATGATGGGAAAAATGAATACGAGACGATGTACGATCGGATAAACCACTATGTGAACACCTTAAAACTCACTCTAATCTTTAAAGGTTGAGAGTTTAGAGGTTAAGGAAGTCCCTTGTGCTGGTTCAAAGCTGATCAAGTTTTATTGAGGTTGAGAGTTTAGAGGTTAAGGAAGTCCCTTGTGCTGGTTCAAAGCCGATCAAGTTTTACCNAGGAAGTCCCTTACGCTGGTTTAAAGCCGATCAAATTTTACTGTACTTCTACTCCTGTAAACTCTGAAAATCGGTAAATTTGGATGATCCTAATGAATTAATGGAATTACCTTTTGGTTATTTCTCGCCTTATGTCCAAAAGTTAATTCAACAAGAACTTTAACAATTACTACTCCGGTAAACTCTGAAAATCATGTAAATTTGGAGGATCCTAATGAATTAATGGAATTACATTTTGGGTTAATTGGAAGTCCCTTATCCTGGTTCAAAGCCGATCAAGTTTTACTGTGCTTCTACTCAAGAGGTTAAGGAAGTCCCTTATGCGGTTTAAAGCCGATCAAATTTTACTGTACTTCTACTCCTGTAAACTCTGAAAATCATGTAAACTTCCTCAAAAGGATGAGAGTTTAGAGGTTAAGGAAGTCCCTTGTGCTGGTTCAAAGCTGATCAGGTCAGATTGAGAGTTTAGAGGTTAAGGAAGTCCCTTATGCTGGTTTAAAGCCGATCAAATTTTTCGGTGCTTCTACTCCTGTAAATTCTGAAAATCATGTAAATTTGGATGATCCTAATGAATTAATGTAGTTGAGAGTTTAGATGTTAAGGAAGTCCCTTATGCTGGTTCAAAGCCGATCAAATTTTACCATTCTTCTACTCCTGTAAACTCTGAAAATCATGTAAATATGGAGAATCCTGATGAATTAATGGAAGTAGAGGTTAAGGAAGTCCCTTGTGCTGGTTTAAAGCCGATCAAATTTTACTGTACTTCTATTCCTGTATAAAGGAAGTCCCTTGTGCTGGTTTAAAGCCGATCAAATTTTACTGTACTTCTACTCCTGTAACGGAAGTCCCTTATCCTGGTTCAAAGCCGATCAAGTTTTACTGTGCTTCTACTCCTATTAAATTCTGAAAATCATGTAAATTTGGATGATCCTAATGAATTAATGGAATTACCTTTTGGTGTTTTTTAAAATCATGTAAATTTGGAGGATCCTAATGAATTAATGGAATTACCTTTTGGTTATTTCTAGTCTTACTTGGAGGATCCTAATGAATTAATGGAATTACCTTTTGGTTATTTCTCGCCTTGTGTGCAAAAATTAATTCAACAAGGAAATTTACCTAAGCAGTCAAAAGACAAACTACAATTTTTTGAGAAATTATGGAATGCTAAAAATTGCACTCCAAAATTGAAAGAGGGTCTTGGATTTGGTACAGTGGGACCAGTCGATGATTCAAAATTTTGCATGGTTGTTTTCAGTGAGAATTGCCTTAATATAGAGGATGACTCTATCGATCAGCTAGTGGAAGATGCTCCTCCAGAATTTGAGGAAGAAATCAAATCAACTATCGATGAACTAAAATAAGTAAATCTCGGGACTGAAGAACATCCCCGACCAACGTTTATAAGTTCTTTACTCAATGATGAAGAATCTTCAGAATTGGTTGAATTGTTAACAGAATTCAAAGATTACTTCGCTTGGAGTTATGATGAAATGTCAGGACTATCAATGGAAGTTGCAGTTCAAAAACTTGGGGTAGATAAAGATATAACCCCAATAAAACAAGCCCCAAGGAGAATGCGCCCTGAAATTGAACAGCAAGTCATCGCCGAAGTAAAGAAGTTGATAAATGCTAATTTCATACGAGAAAAACAATATCCCACACGGATAGCTAATATTGTTCCAGTTAAAAAGAAAAATGGGCAGATACGAGTCTGTGTTGACTTCAGAGACTTGAATAAAGCATGTCCGAAAGAGGAATTTCCACTACCAATACCAGAAATGATGGTGGATATTGCTTCAACACATGAAATATTCTCTTTTATGGATGGATCATCAGGATACAACCAAATAAATATGGCTCCTAAAGATACAACACTTACAGCTTTCAGAACATCAATCAGAATTTTCTGCTACACAGTAATGCCATTTGGTTTGAAAAACGTCGAAGCAACATATCAACGAGCAATGACAAGGATTTTTTTGAACCTCATTCACAATCAGGTAGAATGCTACGTGAATGATTTGGTCATCAAAAGTAAACAAAAATACCTCATTCACAATCAAGTAGAATGCAACGTAAATGTTTTGTTCATGAAACGTAAACAAAAATTAGACCATTTGTACGATTTGAGGATCATTTTTGAAAGACTACAACATTATAATCTCAAGTGGTCATCAAAAGAAACAAAAATTAGACCATTTGTACGATTTGAGGATCATTTTTGAAAGACTACAACATTATAATCTCAAGAAATTAGACCATTTGTATGATTTAAGGATCGTTTTTGAACGATTACAACAATATAATCTCAAGGTGGACCTCATTCACAATCAAGTAGAATGCTACGTGGATGATTTGGTCATCAAAAGTAAACAAATTTTAAACCTACGATTTGAGGATCATTTTTGAAAGACTACAACAATATAATCTCAAGATGAATCCCCTAAAATATCGTTTTTGAACGATTACAACAATATAATCTCAAGATGAATCCCCTAAAGAGCGCATTTGGTGTCACTTCTGGGAAGTTTCTTGGATTTGTTGTTCGTCATCGGGGAATCGATATCGACCCGGAGAAGATTAAGGCTATCTTAGAAATGCCTCCCCCTAAAACTTTGACATAATTACGTTCTTTTCAGGAGAAGTTGGCATATCTGAGACGCTTTATTTCTAACCTCTTAGGTAGGTGTCAGCCTTTTTTGGCGTTGGTTAAAAAGGACGCCAAATTTATTTGGGAAGAAAAATGTCCAGTAGGATTTTGGACGTTAAAAATATTTAATGACACCTCCTGTTTTGGCAGCCCCTATCCCAGGGAGACCTTTGATACTTTATAACGCGGCTTTAGATTACTCGCTTGGAGTTTTACTAGCCNGCCAAATTTATTTGGGAAGAAAAATGCCAGCAGGCTTTTGAGGACGTTAAACGATATTTAATAACACCTCCTATTTTGGGAGCCCCTATCCCAGNCTATCTTGGAAATGCCTCCCCCTAAAAATTTGAAACAATTACGTTCCTTTCAGGGGAAGTTGGTATATCTGAGACGCTTCATTTCTAACCTCTCAGGT
This sequence comes from Phalaenopsis hybrid cultivar, assembly GCA_002079205.1. NCBI lineage: Eukaryota > Viridiplantae > Streptophyta > Magnoliopsida > Asparagales > Orchidaceae > Phalaenopsis > Phalaenopsis hybrid cultivar. Next base: position 266,984 of record JXCR01148667.1, on the reverse strand, counting down.
AGGTGTCAGCCTTTCTTGACATTGGTTAAAAAGGATGCCAAATTTATTTGGGAAGAAAAATGCCAGCAGGCTTTTGAGGATGTTAAACGATATTTAATAACACCTCCTATTTTGGGAGCCCCTATCCCAAGGAGACCTTTGATACTTTATACGGCGACTTTAGATTACTCGCTCGGAGCTTTACTAGCCCAAGTCAATAGCGAAGGGCAAAGAAAATGCATTATATTACCTGAGTCGTCGTCTAATACCGACGGAAATAAGATATCCATCAATTAAAGAAAATGCACTATACTACCTGAGTCGTCGTCTAATACCGACGGAGATAAGGTATCCACCGATTGAGAAGCATTGTCTAGCTTTAATTTTTGCAACCCAGAAGCTTAGGCATTACATGCTTTCTTACAAGGTAACTACGATTTCAAGAATTAATCCGTTGCAATATTTAATGACATGANCGATTGAGAAGCATTGTCTAGCTTTAATTTTTGCAGCCCAGAAGCTTAGGCATTACATGCTTTCTTACAAGGAAACTACGATTTCAAGAATTAATCCGTTGCAATATTTAATGACATGGNATTTTCTGCTACACAGTAATGCCGTTTGGGTTGAAGAACGCCGGGGCAACATACCAACGAGCAATGACAAGGTTTTTTGATGAACCTCATTCACAATCAGGTAGAATGCTACGTGAATGATTTGGTCATCAAAAGTAAACAAAAATACCTCATTCACAATCAAGTAGAATGCAACGTAAATGTTTTGTTCATGAAACGTAAACAAAAATTAGACCATTTGTACGATTTGAGGATCATTTTTGAAAGACTACAACATTATAATCTCAAGTGGTCATCAAAAGAAACAAAAATTAGACCATTTGTACGATTTGAGGATCATTTTTGAAAGACTACAACATTATAATCTCAAGAAAATTAGACCATTTGTACGATTTGAGGATCGTTTTTGAAAGACTACAACAATATAATCTCATGATGAATCCCCTAAAATGCGCATTTGGTGTCACTTCTGGGAAGTCCCTTGGATTTTTTGTTCGTCATCGGGGAATTGAGATCGACCCTGAAAAGATTAAAGCTATCTTAGAAATGCCTCCCAAACTTTGAAACAGAGCGACCCGAAAAAGATTAAAGCTATCTTAGAAATGCCTCCCCCTAAAACTTTGAAACAATTATGGGGAAGTTGGCATATCTGAGATGCTTTATTTCTAACAGAAATGCCTCCCCCTAAAACTTTGAAACAATTACGTTCCTTTCAGGGGAAATTGGCATATCTGAGAAGTCGTCATCGGGGAATTGAGATCGACCCTGAAAAGATTAAAGCTATCTTAGAAATGCCTCCCAAACTTTGAAACAGAGCGACCCGAAAAAGATTAAAGCTATCTTAGAAATGCCTCCCCCTAAAACTTTGAAACAATTATGTTCCTTTCAGGGAAAGTTGGCATATCTGAGGCGCTTTATTTTTAATCTCTCAGGTAGGTGTCAACCTTTCTTGGCATTGGTTAAAAAGGACGCCAAATTTATTTGGAAAGAAAAAATCCAGTAGGATTTGAGACGTTAAAAATATTTAATGACACCTCCTATTTTGGCAGCCCCTATCCCAGGGAGACCTTTGATACTTTATACTACGACTTTAGATTACTCGCTCATACTAGCCCAAGTTAACAATGAGGGCAAAGAAAATGCACTATATTACCTGAGTCGTCGTTTACATCCCGGGAAAACCTTTGATACTTTATACTGCGGCTTTAGATTGTTCGCTCGGAGCTTTCTACCCAAGTTAACAACGAGGGCAAAGAAAATGCACTATACTACCTGAGTCGTCGTCTAATACCGACCCCAAGTTAACAATGAGGGCAAAGAAAATGCACTATACTACCTGAGTCGTCGTCTAATACCGGCGGAGATAAGGTATCCACCAATTGAGAAACATTGTCTAGCTTTAATTTCTGCAGTTCAGAAGCTTAGACATTACATGCTTTTCCTCACAAGGTGACTTTGATTTCAAGAATTAATCCGTTGCAATATTTAATGACACGACCAACATTAACAAGGTAACTTTAATTTCGAAAATTAATCCGTTACAATATTTAATGACACGACCAACACTCTCCGGACGTCTGGCAAGATGGTCAATTATATTATTGCTGACATAACTTTTGTTCCTCTGCGTGCTATCAAGGGACAGATACTAGCAGACTTTCTTGCTGCGCACCCATTACCAGCTGGGTCCAATGACACGCCCAACACTCTCTGGACGTCTGACAAGATGGTCAATGATATTATTGCAATTCGACTAACTTTTGTTCCTCTGCGTGCTATCAAGGGACAGATATTAGCAGATTTTCTTGTTGCACACTTTAATGACACGACCAACACTCTCTGGACGTCTGGCAAGATGGTCAATTATATTATTACAATTCGATATAACTTTTGTTCCTCTGCGTGCTATCAAGGGACAGATACTACACCCGCTACCAGCTGGGTCCCCACTCAATGACGAGTTACTAGATGAACAAATTCTACATATAGATTCCTCCAGTACGCAACACTGGGAGATGTAATTTGACGGTGCTTCCTCAGCCAGAAAAGACAAAAGTTCGGGTACAATCATACCAAGAAAAGCAGGCGTTGGTTTGATTTTCATCACTGAAGATAAGGGTATGTTGAGATTCTCGTACCACCTGACAGAGCCTTGCACCAATAATGAAGCAGAATATGAAGCTTTGATTACAGGATTAGAGTTGGCAATCTTAATGGACATAAAAGATGTTACCATCTACGGTGACTCCCAACTCATCATTCAACAGATCGCTGGACAATACAAAATTTTGAAGCCCAGGCTCTCAGAATATTACCAGTATACAATGAAACTACTGGAGCAGATTCCCAATGTGACTTTCTATCAGATTCCTCGGGTTGATAATATGCATGCNTATCCCCAATAGTTGCATAATTAACATTTATGAAGAAGGGGATTGTATCCCTCCACATATTGATCGTCATGAATTTGATCGTCCGTTCTGTATAGTCTCTTTCATATTAGAGAGCAGTATGCTATTTGGTACAGATATAGACATAATCAGTCCAGGATAATTCCAAGGATCTGTTGAGATTTCGTTACTAAGAGGATCTATCCTGATTCTGAAAGGAAATGGGGCTGACATAGCAAAACATTGCATTCCGGGAGTTCGACACCGTCGAGTGTCAATAACTTTCAGAAGAATGAGTGACGAAGAAACCCCATATGGATTTCAGCCAGACATGGAGCTTGAACAGTTGCAGCCATATAAGTTATAAACTCGTTGCACCACTAGGCTATCTCAAAACAACAGCCTAGAAGGTCAGCTTGTTTAGAAACTCATAATACAGTTTGCAAGAAGATCTTCTACTGGAAGATATACAGAGATGCAAATATGAAGCCAGCGATATGAGGAAAGTTTGTTTTGTATTGTATATTATGTACTCATGTATGTACTAATAATGTGAATAGCATGTTGTACTTTTCATCTTCTGAGATATATACATGATATATTGTAAAAATGACTGTATGAATCTGTAACAGAATTTTACAACAGACAAATAAAATTTTTCCAAATAAGTTTTCTCAATTTTTGAGATTCCTTACTTGTGCAGTATGACCTCGTTCGGTCTACATCCCCACAAAATCACATATTTTTACATAATTCTCTTTTCCGAGATATCCCTATGGAGTCACAAACTCTATATGATATTTGCAAATAGATTTTGCAAATTTTTTTTCAAAATAACATAAATTTATACACATTAAACTTTCTGAAATACAGGATATTTTAAATCAGTCTGATAACTCTGATTTACTGTTTTCAAAAAATTGATGTGATAATTTCAATCATCTCATTGAATCAGTTCGATACTTCTGACTCATAAATTTTCAAAAATTGATCTAATAATTTCAATTTTCACATTAAATCAGTTCAATATTTCTGATTTATGATTCTCCCAAATTGATTGAATAATTTTCACTTTGAATTAGTCTGATATTTCTAATTCACATCTTTCAAAAACTGATCTAATAATTTTGATTTTTTCTTTGAATCAGTTCAATACTTCTGATTCAAAATCAATCCAATAATTTCAATTTTCTCATTGAATCAGTTCAATACTTCTTATTCATAATTGATCCGATAATTTCAATTTTCTCATCGAATCAGTTCAATACTTCTGATTCATAACTTCACTTTGAATCAGTTTAATACTTCTAATTCATAATTGATCTGATAATTTCAATTTTCTCTTCGAATCAGTTCAATACTTCTGATTCATAACTTTACTTTGAATCAGTTCAATACTTCTAATTCATAATTGATCCGATAATTTCAACTTTCTCACCGAATCAGTTCAATACTTCTGATTCATAACTTTACTTTGAATCAGTTCAATAATTCTGATTCATAATTGATCCGATAATTTCAATTTTCTCGTCGAATCAGTTCAATACTTCTGATTCATAACTTTTCAAAAATTGATCCGACAATTTCAATTTTCTCATCGAATCAGTTAAATACTTTTGATTCATAATTGATCCGATAATTTCAATTTTCACATTGAATCGGTTCAATACTTCTGATTCATAACTTTTCAAAAATTGATCCAATAATTTCAATTTTCACATTGAATCAGTTCGATACTTCTAATTCATATTTTTTCAAAAATTGATCCAATAATTTCAATTTTCTCATCGAATCAGTTTGATACTTCTGATTCATAACTATTCAAAATTGATCTGATAATTTCAATTTTTACTTTGAATCAGTTCAATACTTCTGATTCAAAAATTCTCATCAAATCAGTTCGATACTTCTGATTCATAACTTTTCAAAAATTGATCCAATAATTTTAATTTTTTCATCGAATCAGTTCAATACTTCAGATTCATAACGTTTCAAAATTGATCTGATAATTTCAATTTTTACTTTGAATCAGTTCAATACTTCTGATTCAAAAAAAAAAAATTGATCCAATAATTTCAATCTTCTCATTGAATTAGTTCAATACTTTTGATTCATAACTTTTCAAAATTGATCTAATAATTTCAATTTTTACTTTGAATCAGTTCAACNACTTCTGATTCATAACTTTTCAAAAATTGATCCAATAATTTCAATTTTTTCATCGAATCAGTTCAATACTTCAGATTCATAACGTTTTAAAATTGATCTGATAATTTTAATTTTTACTTTGAATCAGTTCAATACTTCTGATTCAAAAAAAAAAAAAAATTGATCCAATAATTTCAATCTTCTCATCGAATTAGTTCAATACTTCTGATTCATAACTTTTCAAAATTGATCTAATAATTTCAATTTTTACTTTGAATCAGTTCAATACTTCTGATTCGTAATTGATCCAATAATTATNATAATTTCAATTTTTACTTTGAATCAGTTCAATACTTCTGATTTGTAATTGATCCAATAATTTCAATTTTTATTTTTAATCAGTTCAATACTTCTGATTCATAATTGGTTTGATAATTTCAATCTTCACATCAAATTAGTTCGATACTTCTGATTCATAACTTTTCAAAAAAAATTGATCCAATAATTTCAATTTTCACATTAAATCAGTTCGATACTTCTGATTTATGTTTTTCCCAAATTGATCGAACAATTTTCACTTTGAATTAGCCCAATATTTCTAATTTACGTCCTTCAAGAATTGATCTAATAATTTCAATTCTTACTTTAAGATCAGTCCTACACTTCAGATTTCTTTTATTGAAAGTCAGTTCCAAATGTCTGACTCTCCTTTGATATCAATATTCGTATCTTGAATCATCACTTTGAGGTTAACTCTTACATGTTGATCCCTATTAAAACATCCCCAGCGGAAACAAATAGCATACACAAATTCACACTTCTTTCTAAGTCTCATGACTTAGAAATCTATATTGGTCTTGTTGATCTTGTCGGTCAATGCCAATACGTGCGGTGATCTTGCCCACCACACCACATCTATTGGGGGTCCATTTGTTGACCTCACTTTTGGTTGAGGTCTAGAAACTTCTTTAGTAGCCTAGGTCTAGCCATAGGACTTTCTTATTGACTAGTCTTAGAAAACTAGAAAAGGTATCCTCACCATTAGAAATTTAAAACTCTTCTCTTTACTCAACTTGAAGTTCCACATATTGGTCTTAACCTCTAGCCCTTAGTAGGAAAGATCATTATGAGAGAACGTGTTGGTTTGGAGTTAAGGTATACCATACCCCACAATAACCTATCTAAGATCAATACATGAGAGCCCAAAATGGGGATTTCATTCATCCAATGTTCATTTAGAATGGATATTTATCCAATTCTACTTGAAATGCCCAACTTGGTCTTTTGCCCTTAGGCACCTCCAAATTACACAACTGCCCTTGGGACCCAAATTTGGCCAAAATTCTCAAATTTTTGCCAGAATACCCAAAATTGATCAATACTTATTCCAAACACTTTGAATTTATCCACATTTGCCAAAACTAACAAAAATTTCCAAAAAATGACCAAATTACCAAAATACCCCTCCATGGCCCAAAAATCCAAAAATTCCAAAAATTCCCAAAAAATTCCAATAAATCCAAACTATTCCCAATTTCATTTTGTCCCACTATACCATGATCTAATTTGGTCAATTTGACCACCTTTGACCAAAACCCCCAATTAGCCCCAATATTGGCTAACACCTCAAATCTCAACAATTGAATGCCCTAAACCTCAAATTGGCATCCAATTTTTGTTAAAAATCCTTTATGAGGTCATTTGTGACCAAACACTACAATTAATTTGAGCTTAGTCCAAAGCTAGCCCAAGTTTGACCCAAGTTTAGCCCTATATGCCTAATTTGGGTCTAAAACCAAAACCCATCAAAACCCATTCAAATTGACTATCAAGTAAACTTCAAAACAATTTTCATCCTTCATTAAAATTGTTCAATATGACATTTTACACCAAACCCAGTAATAAATTTGAGCTTAGTCCAAAGCTAGCTCAAGTTTGACCCAAATTAGTTCTATAAGCCTAATTTGGGTCTAAAACTAAAACCCATCAAAACCTATTCAAATTGACCACTAAATAAACTTCAAAATAATTTTCACCCTTCATGAAAATTGTTCATTATGATGTTTTACACCAACCACAACAATCAATTTGGACTTATCCCATGGATAGCCCAAGTTCGACCCAAACTTAGCCCAACATGCTTAAAATAAGTCAAAAATCAAAAATCCACCAAATTGATTAACCAATTGACTTCAAAATGACTTTCACCCTTCATGAAAGTTGTTCCTTATGGTCTCTTACATGAAATTCCATATTTAATTAGGCCAATTGGCATGCCTAACCTAGTCCAAACACAATCAAATGCCATATTTAATTGGGCTAATTGGCATCCCTAACTTAGCCCAAACACAAGATTTGGTGCCATATTTAATTGGGCTAATTGACATGCCTAACCTAGCCCAAACACAAGATTTGGTCACCTCGACCTTTTTGGACTTATGGCCAAATCCAAATCAATTAAGCTTGGTATGGTCAAATGAGCCTTACCATAACTCATCATCAAATCCAAACCAATTGAGCTTGGTATGGTCAAATGAGTCTTACCATAACTCATCCTAGACCCTAAGGTTACCAAACCAGTTGAGCTTGCTATGGTCAAATGAGCCTTACCATAACTCATCTTAGACTCTAGGGTTGATATTTTAAAGCCAGCCATCCACCCATGGTTAAGCTTGATATTTATCTCATGGGTAAATTTTTAAGAAACAAAATTTTTAAAGGGATAATAAAGAGGTTAAATCAAGGTACTTGCCATAACACATGTTCATACCCTATGGTGCCATTTTTACTGAGCATCATAAGCTTTAACCATGATCCAACCCTTGGTTAGCCACCTTAACTCAAGCTAAAGTTCAAAACCGTGAGCCCCCACATGGCTAATACCCAAACTCATGCCAAGAAGCCACCTCAGCCCAAATTGAGCTGAGGGATCCTCTATTTGACACCTAAGCAGTGGGGCTAACCCCTCCATTGGCCATCTAAGCCTTCCCTTAGACAATTTCTATAAAATCCACCCCACGGCCATGAATAGGGGTGTGGTAAAAGATTTTCACTAAAGCTTACCAAACTTCTCAGAGAGCTTCCCTAGGAGACCCTTAGTACATTTCAATCCACTTCCCTCTCCCAATTCCACCATAGAAATCCAATTTTGGGTTTAAATTTCTGCTCGAAATCAGGACAAATTCCAATCCTAACCTACACAGCACCAAACACCCAATAAATTGTCCCTACACCTTCACAACAGTGAAATAAGCCAAACCCCATCAATTTACCCCCAATAGATTGGCCCTACACCTTCACAATAGTGAAAGAAGCCAAACCCCCATCAATTCTCCGTCTTAAATCTCTACACCTTCACAAGAGTGAAAGAAGCCAAAGCCCCATCAAATTCCCCTTCCACAGAGCTCCTACACCTTCACAACAGAGAAAGAAGACAAACCCCCATCAATTCCCCCTTTGAAATAGCATAACCATAGCTCTCAACCAACACCCAAAATCGGCCTTGATCAAAATCATACATAGGCTTTACACGAGAGCANATGAAAATGTCGTTGAAGAAATGCAAAGAGCCCTTCTCCAAAAAGATGAACATGTCAGTTCATTGGAAAAAAAGATAGAAGAAATGACCGCCACTATGACTGCTATGGTCGTGATCCAAGGTCAGTCACAAATACCGCAGTCAGCATTTCCAGATGTTAATCAACCAGAGGTCATACACATTACAGAAGAAAGAAGAGAAGTAAGACAAAGAAGAGCAACAAAGAAAAGATTCTACATCAACAACCATTCTCGAAAAAGATTTCAAAAGCAACAAAGAAAAGATTCTACATCAACAACCATACCCGAAAAAGATTTCAAACAAATGGTTGAACATGTTTAACCAAGAAAAGATTCTACATCAACAACCACACCTAAAAAAGATTTCAAACAAATAGTTGAGCAAGTTCATGATGCCTTAGTACAATCCAAAGGAGGTGCATTAATTCTAAAGGGTAGATCCTACCCAGAGGAATTTGACATCGTACCCTTTCCTAAGGGTTTTGTGCCTCCAAACTTTAGAATATTCGATGGGACCAGAAATCTTAGACAACATCTAGCACATTTCAGAGCTAATTGTGGTATCACAAGAAGTAATGAGGTCTTGATTTGCCAACAGTTTGTCACCAGTTTGTCAGGAGTTGCTTTTGATTGGTATGTTGATTTGCCCAACGATTCGGTCAAAACATTTATAANAGCTGGGTCCCCACTCAATGACGAGTTACTAGATGAACAAATTCTACAAACAGATTTCTCCAGTGCACAACACTGGGAGATGTACTTTGATGGTGCTTCTTCAGCCAGAAAAGATAAGGACTCGGGCACAATCATACCAGGCAAAGCAAGAGTTGGTTTGATTTTCATCACTCCGGACAAGGGTATGTTGAGATTCTCGTACCACGTGACAGAGCCTTGCACCAATAATGAAGCAGAATACAAGCTTTAATTACAGGATTAGAATTGGCAATCTTAATGGACATAAAAGATATTACTATCTACGGTGATTCCCAACTTATCATTCAACAGATCGCTGGACAATACAAAATTTTGAAGCCCGAACTGTCAGAATATTACTAGTACACGATGAAACTATTGGAGCAGATTCCCAAAGTGACTTTCTATCAGATTCCTCGGGTAGATAATGCTCACGCTGATGCTCCTGCTGGAACAAATTCCCACTGTGATTTTCTATCAGATTCCTCGGGTAGATAATGCACATGCCGATGCTTCTAGCAAACTCGCTAAAGAATTGGCATGTCCCCCGGAGGATTCCATAGAAATCACAGTACAGGGCAGAAAAGTTCTATCCAAGATTGAAATGGAAACTCTACATAAACTCGAAAAAAAAGAAAACACAATAAATGCAATTGTAAATATCAACGAAGACTGGCGAAAGCCATTAATAGAATATTTGCATACTAGAAAGCTGTCAGAGGATAAGTCCGAGACAAAACCAAACCACAAAGAGAGCTTTGTCATATGCTCTCATAAATGGTGTTCTCTATAGGAGATCATTCGATCAAATGTGGCTACGGTGTTTGTGCAGAACCGAGGCACAGGATATTGTCAAGGAAATACATGCCGGATTGTGTGGTGCTCACCAGTCGAGACCAAAGATGAAAAGGAAAATCAAAAGACTCGAATATTATTGGCCAACAATGATGTTTGACTGCATGGATACATCAAAAAATGTCATCAGTGCCAGATACACGGAGTGGTCTTACACCAACCACCGAATGTGCTACACCCAACTATTGCCTCGTGGCCATTCAAGTGTTGGGGTACGGACATAGTGGGTCCGATAGATCCTCCATCCTCCAAAGGACATAGATTCATACTTGCAGCAACAGATTACTTCTCTAAATGGGCAGAGGCAGTTCCACTACGAAAGGTTACAGCTCAGCATGTCCTACAATTCTTCAAAGATCAAGTCGTTTACCGTTTTGGTGTATCACGAAGAATTATCTCTGATAACGGGACAGCTTTCAAGAGCACAAAAATCAATAACTTCATCAGAAAATATGGGATAGACTGGAGATACTCCACAATTTATTATCCAAAAGCAAATGGGTTAGCTGAAGCCTTCAACAAAACGTTTGTACAAATTTTAAAGAAAATACTCAATGAAAATAAATGAGACTGGTACAATAAACTGCTAGAAGCTCTATGGGCCTACCGAACGACGTTCAGAACTCCCACTCAATGTAAACCTTACATGCTCGTGTACGGATCAGAGGCCGTACTATCATTAGAAATACAGACGCCGTCTCTCAGAGTCGCCATTGCAAACCAACTTACAACTGAAGAAAATGCAAAGCTCAGACTTGAAAAACTTGAAAGTCTCGAAGGAAAGCGCCTACAAGTACAACAACATCTGGAGCTATACAAAGCAAAGATGATACAAGCTCATGACAAACTGGTCCGNATTATTGATAATCGGTTAAATGATGAAACACATTATCCAGCATATCCAAACAAAGTTGAGCTTGCAAAGATCCATAACGTTAAATGCAACATTTTTGAACATTTTGAAATAGTTGATGGAGATTATGTTAATATTCTGGAGGGATTGGAATTATACACAGAGGTCTTCTCTCCCACAGAGCAACAAGAGGTACTTGATTGTGTGTTTGATCTCCAAATCAGAGGCAAAGCAGGGTTGTTATCTGGGAGAACATATTCATAACCTAAAAAATGGATGAGAGGCAAGGGTTTCATTACAATACAATGCGGCTATTATTATAATTATAAAATAGATCGACAAGGAAATCTTCCAAGAATTTTACAGCATGAGCAGGTGGAGCCAATGCCACCCACGATAAAATGGATGATCACATGATTGGTTCAATGGAGTATAATTCCAGCAAATTGTATTCCTAATAGTTGCATAATTAACATTTATGAAGAAGGGGATTGTATCCCTCCACATATTGATCATCATGACTTTGTTCGTATGTTCTGTACAGTCTCTTTCATATCAGAGAGCAGTTTGCTTTTTGGCACAGATATAGACATAATCGGTCCAGGAGAATTCCAAGGATTTGTTGAGATTTCGTTACCAAGAGGATCCGTCCTGATTCTGAAAGGAAATGGGGCCGACATAGCAAAACATTGCATTCCAGGAGTTCGACACCGTCGAGTGTC
>JXCR01148667.1:200680-225211 GCA_002079205.1 Phalaenopsis hybrid cultivar | reverse complement strand
CTGAAGTGAGGCAGGGAACAAGATAACCTTAAACAATTACTCTGAAAACACATCACTCATAGCTACTGATACCCCTTGGGCATATAATGAGAATTTATTGTGAGAAAGGGGAATATATCATCTTTGTCATCATTTTTATGCTCACTACTAGAAAACATATGTAGAATTTCGTGCTTTGTTACTGAAATTCAGTAGTATTACCTCTTGGAGCATTCTTCTGACTAGAAAAACATATTTTTCAATCACACACATTTTAATCGAGACGGAGAAATAGATGGCCTCAAAATATGACCGTGAAAACATACCATGCATTGGTACTGATATCTCTTGGGGCATATAATGAGAAAATATTGGGAGAAAATACAACGTATCATTTTTTTTTAGTAAAAATCAAATATAGATCCTCCTTATTATCTCTGAACTTTTCCATCAAACCTCTCAATAAATGTATAGCTTCCATAATAGACTTGCTCGACATAAATTTATATTTATTATGAGAAATCTGTGTAATACATCATAACCTATGTTCAATTACCCTTTCCATAATTTTAAAGTATGACACATCAAATTAATTCCTTTATAATTTGCACACTCTTGTGCATCCTCTTTATTCTTAAAAATCGGGAACAAAATACTCTTTCTCCACTCAGACATCTTTTTATTTTTTAGAATAATATTAAGGAGTTTAGTAAGTCAAGAAACTTCCAAATCTCTTAAATATTTCCACACTCCAATTGAGATATCATCAGGTGTTGACTTCATTTTTGGTGGAGGTCTAGTCTCTCTTTTTTGATTGCCTAGGGTCTAGACGTAGAACTTTCCTGTCGACTATTCCTAGAAAACTAGCAAATGAGCCCTCATCGTTAGAAATTTTGAGCTTTTCTTCGCTCGACTTGACGTTCAGCATGGTAGTTTTTGACCTTTAGCACTTAGTAGGTGGGGCTACTGTGAGGGAGCTCAAGGAGAATCCCTGTAGGACTGTTGGCCTTATGATTGACTGTACGCGTTGACCTGACGCCGTTGCACTCTGCATCGTCCTGTTTAATTGAGCTTGCACCGAGTTTTTTTTACGTAATTCGGGTCGCGACGTGTTTTGTTCTGATCGTGAACGAGGTTGTCTAAATGACTTTGGTTGATGAAACGGGCTGCGCCGGCGTGTCCGGAACGTCGATTTTACCTAGGGGAGACATTCATTCCACTGCGACGACGCGTCTGGGGACGGATATATAATTTAGGTGTAATTATAATAATAAATGATATTTTTATTATTAATTAAAACCTAAATCTATCTACCCCCCTTCCCACCGCTTTTCTCGAATCCGTGGGCCTCAGCCCTAGCTCTGTTCGTTCGCTTGCCTGGCCCGCGTCCTTCCTGTGTCGTTGGACCTTAACTCCCGCGCTCGCCTCTTGCACGCAAGACCATCTCGAGGACGACCCATCCCCTTATCATTGCCGTGGATCTTATCCTCTGCGAGGATCTCATCCTCTGCCTCTCTCGAGCCGCCCGTATGGGGTGTCTGCTCTGCTCGTTTCCTCATGCCGTTTACGATCTTTCGATTGCTCGTTCTCCTTCTCCGGTCTATATTAAGCTCTACTTAGAGCATTTCAGTGGGCAGAAAAATTTCTTAGAGGGAGAGAAAACTCTGCTATTTTCTTTTCTCACTTGCTTCTTTAGCTTTTTTATACTTGGGTTGGCTTCCTCTTACTGTTGGAGGAAGGATTGAAGTTGATGAGTGCTTTTAAAATTTCTATGTTGCTTTTTGCTGCATAGGTACCTTCTTCCCCCCTCCTGTGCCTTGCTTCTTTTCGGTTTTCCCTCTGCCAAGCCTTTGAGCTTTGTGCNTGCTTTTTGCTGCAAAGAGGTACCTTCTTCCCCCCTCCTGTGCCTTGCTTCTTTTCGGTTTTCCCTCTGCCGGACCTTTGAGCTTTNTTTGAATGACCATATAACTGTATTGTCCAAAGAACCTCAATAACTTGTCATAAATGTTGTAAATACTCCCCAAAACTGTTATATACATACATGTCATCAAAGTACACAATCTCAACTATTTCAATGAAGGCTTGAAAAACTTGGTTCATCAATGCATGAATGTGCTGGGAGCATTGGACAAGCCAAAGGATATGATGATCCACTCATACAATCTGTCCCGTGTGTTGAATGCTGTCTTCCACTCATCCCCAGGTCATATCCTGATTTAGTGATAGTCACAGCACAGATCAATTTTGGATAAGACATTGAGTTCATGCAACTAATCAAATAAATCGTCCATTCTTGGAAAATAACTAATCATGATATTGTTCACAACCTGCTATTTATATACATGCACCATGATTCCTCCTTTTAGGCATGATCAATGGTAGCACAATACATGGTTCTACTCTCGCTAACTAATCCTCAAGCCATCATATCCTCAGCTTATTTCCTAAGCTCCTCATACTTTACTAGCCTCATCTGGTAGGCTGGTCGATTTGGAAGCCTTGATCCCGAGGTAAGGTCTATAGTATATTGAATCTATGTAGGGGTGGCAATCCAGGTGGCAAACTATCTGTCGACTCATCTTAAAATTCATGTAATAACTGTCACGTTGCATCAGGTATTGGTTGCTCAATTTCACTGCCTTCTAGCATCATCAAGGCCAGTCCTAGTGGTGTCTCTCTCATAGCCTTTAAAGATGTAGCACAGGGCATGATGGCTCTTCTCTCTTTTTGAGTGTTCATCACAACTGACTCTTTTGTGGTAGAAGTATAATATATTTCACATCCTTGTTATAAGTATTTTTATGGCCATCATGAAGTGTACCTCTGTAGTACTGCCATGGTCAGCCGAACAAGAAATGACATACATATATAGGGACGACCTCACACCAAATTTTTCTTTACCAAATTTTATTCTGCAATTTGTTATCAATTGAAAATTCCACCAGACTTCTCTTGTCTACAAAAAAACTCATTTCACATAGTCAACCAAGTTACGAAGTATAACTGTGAATGTTTCTGTGTAGTGAGGCTGAATATGTCTACCATTGACGTAGATACCACATTTTTGCAATCGCATCTTTTCATAGTGAGGGTACNGAAAATTCCACCAGACTTCTCTTGTCTACAAAAAAACTCATTTCACATAGTCAACCAAGTTACGAAGTATAATCGTGAATCTTTCTGTGTAGTGAGGCTGAATATGTCTACCATTGACGTAGATACCACATTTTTGCAACTGCATCTTTTCATAGTGAGGGTACACCTTTTCTTTTATAGTACAACGTGTATGGAAGTTGTTATGCCTAAGCCACTGTTGATCTCATATAGGATCAATCTGAAGATTTAATTGAATCACAAGCATGTCCCTGTCATCTGCGAGTAAGGGTTCGTTTGGGGTACAGTTTTTCGCGGCCGCCACACATTTTTTTCATTTGGAGCAGAGTTTGGATCACGGTGGCCTCGCTGCTTAGTAAAACGCAGGTCGTGGGGTCGACCCCCGACCAANGGGTACAGTTTTTCGCGGCCGCCACACATTTTTTTCATTTGGAGCAGAGTTTGGATCACGGTGGCCTCGCTGTTTAGTAAAACGCAGGTCGTGGGGTCGACCCGCGACCAGCGTTTCTTTTTGTATTTTTTACCCGCTTGCCCTCTTCTGCACTTTCCTATCCTGCAGAGCTTCAACTTCCTCTGCCCTTATTCGTCGTGCCAGACACCATCTTCTTCCCGTATCCTCTCTCCTTATATTTTTTTGAGACATTTTATTTTCTTGTGGATTTGCACCGTATGGATTTGACTGTATTTTTTTGGTTTGGTGCTTCTATTTGGTGATGGTGATCTAGTTTGATGCGGTGGGTTTATCTATGTTTTTCTTCTTTTGTACTCCTATTTTGCAAACTTATGCTTAAAAAAAGCATAGTTTTCAATCACACACACAATTTATAAAGTGAGGCAGTGAAATAGATAGCCCCAGATAATTACTGTGAAAGCATATCATGCATATCTACTAGTACCCCATGGGACATATAATGAAAAATTATTGTTAGAAAGAATAATAAATCATCTTTGCCATCATTTTTATGCTAGGAAACATAAATAAAATTTCATGTTTTGTTACTGAAATTCAGTTGTGCTACAACTTGGGCAATTTTGATGACATAAAAAACATTTTTTTCAATCACATAAACACCCTGAAGTGAGGCAGGGAACAAGATAACCTTAAACAATTACTCTGAAAACACATCACTCATAGCTACTGATACCCCTTGGGCATATAATGAGAATTTATTGTGAGAAAGGGGAATATATCATCTTTGTCATCATTTTTATGCTCACTACTAGAAAACATATGTAGAATTTCGTGCTTTCTTACTGAAATTCAGTAGTATTTCCACTTGGAGCGTTCTTCTGACTAGAAAAACATATTTTTCAATCACACACATTTTAATCGAGACAGAGAAATAGATGGACTCAAAATATGACCGTGAAAACATACCATGCATTGTTACTGATATCTCTTGGGGCATATAATGAGAAAATATTGGGAGAAAATACAACGTATCATTTTTTTTAGTAAAAATCAAATATAGATCCTCCTTATTATCTCTGAACTTTTCCATCAAACCTCTCAATAAATGTATAGCTTCCATAATAGACCTGCCCGACATAAATTTATATTTATTATGAGAAATCTGTGTAATACGTCATAACCTATGTTCAATTACCCTTTCCATAATTTTAAAGTATGGCACATCAAATTAATTCCTTTATAATTTGCACACTCTTGTGCATCCTCTTTATTCTTAAAAATCGGGAACAAAATACTCTTTCTCCACGTAGACATCTTTTTATTTTTTAGAATAATATTAAGGAGTTTAATAAGTCAAGAAACTTCCAAATCTCTTAAATATTTCCACACTCCAATTGAGATATCATCAGGTGTTGACTTC
The DNA here is from genome assembly GCA_002079205.1 of Phalaenopsis hybrid cultivar. Taxonomy (NCBI): domain Eukaryota; kingdom Viridiplantae; phylum Streptophyta; class Magnoliopsida; order Asparagales; family Orchidaceae; genus Phalaenopsis; species Phalaenopsis hybrid cultivar. The sequence goes on along the minus strand of JXCR01148667.1, from coordinate 220,286 downwards.
ATTTTTGGTGGAGGTCTAGTCTCTCCTTTTTGATTGCCTAGGGTCTAGACGTAGAACTTTTCTGTCGACTATTCCTAGAAAACTAGCAAATGAGCCCTCATCGTTAGAAATTTTGAGTTTTTCTTCGCTCGACTTGACAACATGGTAGTTTTTGACCTTTAGCACTTAGCAGGTGGGGCTACTGTGAGGGAGCTCAAGGAGAATCCCTGTAGGACTGTTGGCCTTATGATTGACTGTACGCGTTGACCTGACGCCGTTGCACTCTGCATCGTCCTGTTTAATTGAGCTTGCACCGAGTTTTTTTTACGTAATTCGGGTCGCGACGTGTTTTGTTTTGATCGTGAACGAGGTTGTCTAAATGACTTCGGTTGATGAAACGGACTGCGCCGGCGTGTCCGGAACGTCGATTTTACCTATGGGAGACATTCATTCCACTGCGACGACGCGTCTGGGGACGGATATATAATTTAGGTGCAATTATAATAATAAATGATATTTTTATTATCAATTAAAACCTAAATCTATCTACCCCCCTTCCCACCGCTTTTCTCGAATCCGTGGGCCTCAGCCCTAGCTCTGTTCGTTCGCTTGCCTGGCCCGCGTCCTTCCTGTGTCGTTGGACCTTAACTCCCGCGCTCGCCTCTTGCACGCAAGACCATCTCGAGGACGACCCATCCCCTTATCATTGCCGTGGATCTTATCCTCTGCGAGGATCTCATCCTCTGCCTCTCTCGAGCCGCCCGTATGGGGTGTCTGCTCTGCTCGTTTCCTCATGCCGTTTACGATCTTTCGATTGCTCGTTCTCCTTCTCCGGTCTATATTAAGCTCTACTTAGAGCATTTCAGTGGGCAGAAAAATTTCTTAGAGGGAGAGAAAACTCTGCTATTTTCTTTTCTCACTTGCTTCTTTAGCTTTTTTATACTTGGGTTGGCTTCCTCTTACTGTTGGAGGAAGGATTGAAGTTGATGAGTGCTTTTAAAATTTCTATGTTGCTTTTTGCTGCATAGGTACCTTCTTCCCCCCTCCTGTGCCTTGCTTCTTTTCGGTTTTCCCTCTGCCAAGCCTTTGAGCTTTGTGCTGTAGATGGTATAGCATGCTAGGGTGATATTGCACCTATATTTTTGAAATATTTGTTACTCAAGCATTTAGAAATGGAAATGTGAGCATGATCTAAGAGTTAGACTTGAGTACTTGCTTAAAGTGGTGAAGCTATGTCATGTTTTTATTTATTGTGGCATATTTCTATTGGAAGCAATTAGAAGGGTTGAAACATGGCTTTGAGGCAATGTTAGCTCCTCTTGCAAGCATGTTAGGATATGTATCATGAAGCTTTTCATTTATTCTTATCTAGCATGAGACATTAGAAGGTTTATTTTGTCTTTCACGCATGTGGAAGACTCGTTTTTAGCATCTTAAATTCCTTTTTGGCTTAAAAATGCATGCTATGAAGAAATTTATCTTGATTTGGGAAAGTTCTACAACTCTTCTTGTTCGAAACATGTGGTGGCATTATGTTTTGTTGTTTTGAAGGCATGAGGATGTTTTCTAGCTTTTGTTGTGGCCGGATTCTGAGCTTTAGCTGCGGCTCGGTTTGGCTCCTTGTAGCTTTTCCTTACTTGAAATACATGTTGTGAGAAAATCTATTTCACTTGGAGGTGCCTTATATCCTGCTTTGATAGTTTGTTTTGGCTCCTCGAAGGGGATGGGAGCATCTTTCATGCTTAGAACATTTATATTGGTAGCTTAAAATATTTTTCATGTTACTGTTACAGTTTAAAACATATTTTGGCTCCATATTTTGATGTTTCAAGGGCATATGGGTATTCTTTAACCCTTGGATGGCATGTGTTTTGAACCTTTACTATGGTTGGGTTTTGACCTCTATTGGTGCCCGGTTTCATTATGAGGTGGTTGGGTGTGGATTTGTTATTATGGTTTCATTTGTTGGCCTTCAAAGGTTGGGCTTGGTTTCTATTGGAGCTCGGTTTTCACTTTGGAAGGGTTGGAGGTTGAGCTTTGTTGAGACTTGGCTTTTGGTTTTGGTTAAGGCTTGGTCCTAATTGTTTGAACTTCATTTATGGACCTTGAGGGGTTTGTTTTGGCTTTGTTTGGGGGCTCAGTTTGCAGGTTTAGCTCTTACCCGAGAGCCTATGTTTAGGCTTTATACTTGTCCCTACTCGAAAGTCTTGGTGGCTGCCCTGTGCTTGCTTCTGTCTCTACCCGAGGGCTCGTTGGGGGCTCGGCTTGGCTTGTCTTAGGCCCTTACCCAAGGGCCTGACTTGTGTTTTTTTTTTGTGTTGTTCCTATTTTTAGCCTTGGTAGCTATCTTAAGCTGTTTCCTACTCTTACCCGTGAGACATATTGAGGGTTGTTTAATTTGATTTGGTCCTTCTTGTTGAGCTCGAATTACTTGGAAAATTTTGGCGGATCAAATTTGTCATCCCAAAATTATGGTTATATTTTGTACTCTCTTATGTATATCAAAGATCCTCATGGAATTGATTCGGATTGCCTTGGTCGTGAGCCTTTCTTGTGCTTGGGCTGATTTTTCCTTACTTTGGCCGTGAGCCTTGTTCAGTGGGCACTGCCCTTGTGACCTTCGGTTTTGCCCTCTAACTGTGAGATCAGTAGGCATAGGTCCGCTTCCTTTTTGTCCCCAACCCGTGGATTTGTGTTGTGTTGGGTTCCTGCTTGCCATCTGTGGCCGTAAGCTTCCTATATGGAATTTGGTTTGGTTTGTTCTGGCTCCTACCCGTGAGCTAGTTTGGAGCTCGGTTGTGCTTTTGTTGGCCTTACCTGTGACCCTCTACCCTCTTTTAGCCCTGTTTCTTGCCTTGGCCGTGAGCCTTTCCTGTGCCTTGGGTTGCCTTGGCCGTGAGCCTTTTTTGATCCAATTTCTTGCCTTAGCCGTGAGTGCCTTGTTTTGTTGGTGGACTTAGCCGAGAGCCTTGGTAGCTGTTTCCTCTTCTCTATTGACCCCGCCCGTGAGCATTTATGTGGCTTTATTGGAAGGTTCTATGTTTATTTGGTATGAGAAGCTATTGATTAATTTGGGAGTTAAAAAATCTTAATTTTGGCATAAGTTTGGAGGTGCTGATGGTAGTCTTCCCCGGGTCACTTTCCTTTTGTTCAATTCATGGAATCTGGAAGATTTTCAAGTCCTATTTGGGAGAGTATTCGGTTGAGTCAAATTGAGTCTATGGAAGATATTTTTGGAGGATTGATACCGATGTCAGGGAGGTCATTTGTGGGCGATTGTCGTGTCGGTTCGGGCCCGTTTCGACTCGTTCGAAACAGGATTTGGAAAGGACACCTATCTTGGGTTGATCCAATTCTAATAAAGCGAGAAAATGACACCCTTTTGAATTGATTCAAGGACCTTAGACCCTACCTTTTCAAGTTTTTTCGTCATAAGGTTTGAGAACTGATTCATCCTCCGTCTTTTCGGAGTTTTAGGTGGATCAGTGCATCCTCTCTCTCACCTCATTTTTGTTCTTTTTTTCTTGCTTTTTGGTTCAATTTTTTATGCTTATGTCCGATACATAAGTGTCACGTATAGCCTTTTGCAATACGTGAAACCATCAAATAAGGTCGCAAGTAGGTCGGTTTTGTTTTAGGGCTTAAGGCGGTGATGACAAAGACACACCGGTGGTAGAGCGGATTGATGTTCCATCCTACGACATCGGGACGCCCCTACGNAACCATCAAACAAGGTCGCAAGTAGGTCGGTTTTGTTTTAGGGCTTAAGGCGGTGATGACAAAGATACACCGGTGGTAACATCGGGACGCCCCCACGGACCCGGTGAACCGTAAGATCTAATATCATTCACCGACATAAGACTAGCGGGAGTTGACCCGTACTTTCTTATGTTGTTTGTAATTCTATGCCCGACAGTGTGATCGACTCGTGGACAACTACACTTTTTCAAAACTAATAAAAACAAATTTGACAAGAACATATACACCTTTTTTTAAACAAAATTATATTTTTCGTTACAAACAAAATTGATACAACCCTCTTTTGTATGCTTGAAATCTATGTGCATGCTAGAAATATTAATTTTAAATACATTTTAAACATTGATTGTCCACCTGTTGATTACCTGTTTGGGCTAAGGAGTATCCTCCTAAGTTAGGTTCGATAGGACACCCTTCTAGTTGAGTGACGGGCTTTATACATCCGGGTGGCCGAGTAGCCTTCGACAACCCTCGAGTGCAAACATATATCTAAGCCTAGCCCCGATTCGAGTGTTTGCGGTCTCCTCTTTTCGGAATTTTTCATATGTTTTATTAAAATTTTTGGACAAAGCACTTGTGGTATTTTTTTCGGGATTTTCCCGAGGTTGTTTTTATTTTTTTTTTTTTTGAATTGTTACTTATCGATTTTCTCGAGCTTTTTGTCATGGATTATTCATTGATTTTTCCGGAGTTTTTCATCGTAGGTCATTTACCGTCCTTTCTTGGGTTTTCTGAGAGACGTTTCTTTCCTTCCTTGCTCTCGTTTCTATAATGCATTTCAGTCTGTTTCCTCAATTTTTATTATTTGTATCTGTTGCATCAACTACATCTAAGGAACAACGGATCCCTCAGGTATGCATGTTTGTTTTATGTTTACAGCATGTTACTTTCTTGTAATCACTTTCCTGCTGTACCGCCAACTTTTTCTTTACACCGCATGTTGTACTGTTCTCTTTACTGCATACTCTACTGTCATTCTATTTATTGTACAACTTCAACTTGTTCCCCTAAAATGTTTAAAGGACTACAACCATAGGGCCTCTTGATTTGACATCATAACCTGATACCCTAGAAACTTAAACTCATCACGACAAGGAGCTTGGAGCTAGCATTGTGGGCAGCATGACCATCTTCAACAATAAAACATGTCTACACCAGTTAAACCATTCATTCCTTAGAAGTTAAAACAACAATCCACAGAATTTCGAGGTTGTTTGCTTATGCAACATAAATCCTCAACTTATCTTTAGACATTTCTACGGTTCTATTGTGCAATCTAAGCCTTAACTTGTTTTAGGATTCCGAGCNCTTTATACTTGTCCCTACTCGAAAGTCTTGGTGGCTGCCCTGTGCTTGCTTCTGTCTCTACCCGAGGGCTGGTTGGGGGCTCGGCTTGGCTTGTCTTAGGCCCTTACCCAAGGGCCTGGCTTGTGTTTTTTTTTGTGTTGTTCCTATTTGTGNGGCTTTATACTTGTCCCTACTCGAAAGTCTTGGTGGCTGCCCTGTGCTTGCTTCTGTCTCTACCCGAGGGCTCGTTGGGGGCTCGGCTTGGCTTGTCTTAGGCCCTTACCCAAGGGCCTGACTTGTGTTTTTTTTTTGTGTTGTTCCTATTTTTAGCCTTGGTAGCTATCTTAAGCTGTTTCCTACTCTTACCCGTGAGACATATTGAGGGTTGTTTAATTTGATTTGGTCCTTCTTGTTGAGCTCGAATTACTTGGAAAATTNTCTTACCCGTGAGACATATTGAGGGTTGTTTAATTTGATTTGGTCCTTCTTGTTGGGCTCGAATTACTTGGAAAATTTTTGGCGGATCAAATTTGTCATCACAAAATTATGGTTATATTTTGTACTGTCTTATGTATATCAAAGATCCTCATGGGATTGATTCGGGTTGCCTTGGCCGTGAGCCTTTCTTGTGCTTGGGCTGATTTTTCCTTACTTTGGCCGTGAGCCTTGTTCAGTGGGCACTGCCCTTGTGACCTTCGGTTTTGCCCTCTAACTGTGAGATCAGTAGGCATAGGTCCGCTTCCTTTTTGTCCCCAACCCGTGGATTTGTGTTGTGTTGGGTTCCTGCTTGCCATCTGTGGCCGTAAGCTTCCTATATGGAATTTGGTTTGGTTTGTTCTGGCTCCTACCCGTGAGCTAGTTTGGAGCTCGGTTGTGCTTTTGTTGGCCTTACCTGTGACCCTCTACCCTCTTTTAGCCCTGTTTCTTGCCTTGGCCGTGAGCCTTTCCTGTGCCTTGGGTTGCCTTGGCCGTGAGCCTTTTTTGATCCAATTTCTTGCCTTAGCCGTGAGTGCCTTGTTTTGTTGGTGGACTTAGCCGAGAGCCTTGGTANTCCTACCCGTGAGCTAGTTTGGAGCTCGGTTGTGCTTTTGTTGGCCTTACCCGTGACCCTCTACCCTCTTTTAGCCCTGTTTCTTGCCTTGGCCGTGAGCCTTCCCTGTGCCTTGGCCGTGAGCCTTTTTTGACCCTATTTCTTGCCTTAACCGTGAGTGTCTTGTTTTGTTGTTGGACTTAGCCGAGAGCCTTGGTGGCTGTTTCCTCTTCTCTATTGACCCCGCCCGTGAGCATTTATGTGGCTTTATTGGAAGGTTCTATGTTTATTTGGTATGAGAAGCTATTGATTAATTTGGGAGTTAAAAAATCTTAATTTTGGCATAAGTTTGGAGGTGCTGATGGTAGTCTTCCCCGGGTCACTTTCCTTTTGTTCAATTCATGGAATCTGGAAGATTTTCAAGTCCTATTTGGGAGAGTATTCGGTTGAGTCAAATTGAGTCTATGGAAGATATTTTTGGAGGATTGATACCGATGTCAGGGAGGTCATTTGTGGGCGATTGTCGTGTCGGTTCGGGCCCGTTTCGACTCGTTCGAAACAGGATTTGGAAAGGACACCTATCTTGGGTTGATCCAATTCTAATAAAGCGAGAAAATGACACCCTTTTGAATTGATTCAAGGACCTTAGACCCTACTTTTTCAAGTTTTTTCGTCATAAGTTTTGAGAACTGATTCATCCTCCGTCTTTTCGGAGTTTTAGGTGGATCAGTGCATCCTCTCTCTCACCTCATTTTTGTTCTTTTTTTTCTTGCTTCTTGGTTCAATTTTGGATGCTTATGTCCGATACATAAGTGTCCACGTACAACCTTTTGCAATACGTGAAACCATCAAACAAGGTCGCAAGTAGGTCGGTTTTGTTTTAGGGCTTAAGGCGGTGATGACAAAGATACACCGGTGGTAACATCGGGACGCCCCCACGGACCCGGTGAACCGTAAGATCTAATATCATTCACCGACATAAGACTAGCGGGAGTTGACCCGTACTTTCTTATGTTGTTTGTAATTCTATGCCCGACAGTGTGATCGACTCGTGGACAACTACACTTTTTCAAAACTAATAAAAACAAATTTGACAAGAACATATACACCTTTTTTTAAACAAAATTATATTTTTCGTTACAAACAAAATTGATACAACCCTCTTTTGTATGCTTGAAATCTATGTGCATGCTAGAAATATTAATTTTAAATACATTTTAAACATTGATTGTCCACCTGTTGATTACCTGTTTGGGCTAAGGAGTATCCTCCTAAGTTAGGTTCGATAGGACACCCTTCTAGTTGAGTGACGGGCTTTATACATCCGGGTGGCCGAGTAGCCTTCGACAACCCTCGAGTGCAAACATATATCTAAGCCTAGCCCCGATTNTGATTACCTGTTTGGGCTAAGGAGTACCCTCCTAAGTTAGGTTCGATAGGACACCCTTCTAGTTGAGTGACGAGCTTTATACATTCGGGTGGCCGAGTAGCCTTCGACAACCCTCTAGTGCAAACATATATCTAAGCCTAGCCCCGACCCGAGTGTTTGCGGTCTCCTCTTTTCGGAATTTTTCATATGTTTTATTAAAATTTTTGGACAAAGCACTTGTGGTATTTTTTCCGGGATTTTCCCGATGTTGTTTTTATTATTTTTTTTTGAATTGTTACTTGTCGATTTTCTCGAGCTTTTTTTCATGGATTATTCATTGATTTTTCCGGAGTTTTTCATCATAGGTCATTTACCGTCCTTTCTTGGGTTTTCTGAGTGACATTTCTTTTCTTCCTTGCTCTCGTTTCTATAATGCATTTCAGTCTGCTTCCTCAATTTTTATTATTTGTACCTGTTGCATCAACTACATCTAAGGAACAACGGATCCCCCATGTATGCATGTTTGTTTTATGTTTACAGCATGCTACTTTCTTGTAATCACTTTCCTGCTGTACCGCCAACTTTTTCTTTACACCACATGTTGTACTGTTCTCTTTACTGCATACTCTACTGTCATTCTATATACTGTACAACTTCAACCTGTTCCCCTAAAATGTTTAAAGGACTACAACCATAGGGCCGCTTAATTTGACATCATAACCTGACACCCTAGAAACTCAAACTCATCACGACAAGGAGCTTTGAGCTAGCATTGTGGGCAACATGACCATCTTCAACAGCAAAACATGTCTACATCAGTTAAACAATTCCTTCCTTAGAAGTTAAAACAACAATCCACAGAATTTCGAGGTTGTTTGCTTATGCAACATAAATCCTCAACTTATCTTTAGACATTTCTACAGTTCTATTGTGCAATCTAAGCCTTAACTTATTTTAGGATTCCGAGCTTGTCGTTCGTCACGACCTAAATTCTCATATCTTCCAGGCTGTTTGTGTGATCGTTTCATACGAATGTAAACCCTAATTAAATAAAATTGGCAGGATGAAACACTTGAATAATTTTTCCTCGAAACTGAAGTCAAACCATAGGGTAGATTGGGAAGTCACCGAGGTTCTCCTTTGGATCTGTGGCATCCCGTAGTTCTTTCTCCTTTGGATCTACAATAAATGTTCCAAGTTTGAACCATTCCTCTTTGCACACCTCTGTGTCCGATTTCATTGAAAAGTCTTATTCTTTTTACATTCTTGAAGATAATTTTTCCTGATTTTTATCGAGAGTATTCTTAGGTGACTACGGTTGTCTAAGATGTAATTAACTATAGGGGCTTCTCTTATAGGAAGCTTTTCCGAACCCAACTTAAGATAAACTCTATTTAATTTTTCATATTAAATAGGAGAATTTGTCGTTAAATCAAACGGTTTCGCAAACCAAAATGATGTCATATCTTTCTTAGATTATTTGATTGAGCCTCACTTTCAAGGCTTGTGTTTATCTTTCGGAATAGATACAGGATTTGAGGTAAAACACTCTTTCATTTAAACTATGAAAACTATGAAGTCAGTTTGATTTTTATATTTTTCTAAACTTACATCTATATGTAAATTAACCGTCATTCCAAAGCGGGCGACAGGATTTCTATTCCGGTGACCGACAGCTTTCTACGGGCAACTCCCATAACTTTTTTTTTAGTGCCGACATCAGGTCTTACAGACTTTCCCCATTGGTTTCATTTAAAGTCTCCTCAACTTCTTTTTTATTAATACGACAGTAAAATTGAAACTTTTTATTGATATTAACGATATTCAGATCACTGAGGTTGGTCGTATTTTCATAAACTTCATTAAAAAAATTCGTCAAAGTAACTCACCTACCTGTGTTGAATTACTTTTCTAAGAAAAACACCTTTTGATTTTCATCTTTAATACACTTTACTTTAATTAAATCTTTACTTTTCTTTTCTCTTTGTTTAGCTAGTGTATACATATATTTTCACCCTCCATAGTATTTAATTTATTATAAAGATCACTAAAAACAGAATTTTTAGCGTCATAGATTATTTTTTTAAACTCCCTGCTGGTCATTTGATATTTACCCAGTTCTCTAAGTTTTTACATCTAAATCAATTTTTTTTACATCTAAATCAATTTTTATAACATTTCTTATATTTTATCTTTTCTTGCACATTATTATTCCACCACTAATTATTTTTATTTATACAAACTTTTTCTTTTGATTCTCTAAGTACATCTTTTACTACTTGTTTAATAGTATTTGTTACTTTATCCCACATAACACTTGCTTCTTCATGAACATCCAAGTTTTGAAATCGTGAATTTTACAAAAAAAAATAATCTTATTTGTGTCATTTAGGTTCTCCCATCTAATTCTACGATGATGAGTCCTAGTATTTTTTATTTTACAACATTTAATCTTAAAATCTAGAACTAATAATCGATATTGGTTACTTAATTCCTCAATTTGAATGAGCTTACAATCTTTACAATTTCGATGATGTCTTCTTCTCATAAGAAAATAATCAATTTGTTTTTTATAAGATCCATAATTATAAGTAATAAAATACTCATATTTTTTCTTAAATAAAGTATTAATAATAACAAAATCATACACTAAAGCAAAATCTAAAATGACTCTACCTTCTTCATTAGTCATTCCAAAATCGTAGCCACCATGAATATTTCAGAAATCTTCTTTCACTCTATCGACATGTCCATTTAAATCTCCTCAAATAAAATTCTTTCTTCAAGAGGTATCATTTGTATTAAGTATTCTAAGTTATTCCAAAATTTATTTTTAGACTCTATATCTAAACCTACATAAGGAGTATAAGCAGTTATAACATTAAAAATTTTAGTATCAATAATAATCTTAAAGATTATAATTCTATCACCAACTCTATTAATTTTACATTATCTTTAAAACTCTTATCTATAATTAAATCAACACCATTTCTAGTGCGCTTTTACAGAATTCCAAAGTTTAAAACCTGAGTTATTAATCTCCTTAACCTTTTCTTCAACCCATTAAGATTCTTGAATACATAAGATATTAATATTTCTTCGAATCATAATATCAAATAATTCCATTAATTTACCTTTGAGAGCACCTATATTCCAGGATCTTATCCTAATATTAGTTTCATTAGTTTCATATACCAATTTTTTTACCCACATCTGTACATAATGTGGGAACCCTTGCTTATTGGACACTATATTCGGGAGCCGGCTGTATTAAGAACATACAACTCGTCGTTTCCATGGGACACCCTAGCACTAACACAATGATAAAAATGATTCATGTGATTTTTTCGACAAGTTTTACGATGGTTGTCGACTACTTAACGCAATTTTTCACTTTTCACATTCGGGTTTGGGATCAGCAATGACAGTGTTACATATACAATTTACATACCTTAATGAAAAATATTCTAAACTTCTATATGCATTTACATTAACATTATTTTCTTACTTTATACAATTTACATATACATATGTCTGTTTGAGGATCACTGTCACAAAACCTAACACTTTTCTGGCCGATACTATTCTATCGGCACAGCTATTAGTGATCTAAACATTACAATTGTCTGGGATAGAAAAATCCTTACCTATCCTTTGCCAATATTATCCTGTCTGCACATAGATTAGCTATGTAAATATCACAATTGTTTGGGGTGGTAAATTTTGTCTATTTACCATATTATCCCGGCGGCAAAACGGTCAGTGATCTAACTATCATAATTGTCCGGGATGATAGAAAAACCTCTACGCACGCGGGTATATGGGCTTCCTCTGCTTGTACTATTACGGGTGGACCCTTCCTCTGGACATGCACATACAATCATTCATATGTAAACTAGTTCACTCTTCATAACATGTATTATTCTGAGACATCTTCACGCATCATACTAATATGCATACTTACTCTGTTGTGTAACAAATCATCATACAAAACATGCATATCTCTCATATTATTCATATCTTCTATCTCATGCATATTTTTTATATCATGCTTATATTTCATATCATATACATCTCTTATCCATGCACATCTTTCATATCATATACATTTTTTCATATCATGATTATCATGTATATCTATCATGTTTAATAATATGAATCATTTAACTAAATTGAAGCATACATTGAGTCAAATATACTTTTTGAAATAAAGAAGATTGCTGAAATTTAGAAATATAATTACTCTTCTCAGTTGCTACGTTAGATTCCCAATATTCAGTAGCTAGCTAGGCGTTGCAATAACTTTTATGTCGATATTAATAACCTATAGGTAAAAAAATAAATTTAGTATTTAATTAAGTTTTGTTAATCAAATTATTCTTCTTAGCATATAATTTATTTCCTTGAATTTACAAAGCCGTCCTATGATTAGCTTTTACACTATTGCCTCGAACTCGCCTTCTTGGGTAAACAATCTATAGAGTAGATAGACCTCAAGCTGTAGAGTAGATGGTCCTATGTTGCTAATATTTTACTGGAAAATCGACTGTAGAGTAGATGGTACTCAAGGAGCACGTGTACAAACGTTGTAGAGCACAAGTTAATAGGTATAGTGAGTTAGCTTTTATTATCTTTTAGTTGTAAATATTTATAATATGTACCAACTAGTTGTAACCTTAAGGTTTATGAATTAGAATGACTTTTTGTTGTTGATTTTATTTTAATTATGAAATGAAACTGATATATACGTTTCTTCCATCTGACTGACAATTCCTACTTTGGTAATTCTATACTCCCAGGCTGGATCGTGACAGGAGGATGGATGGCTCGTGACAGGAGGATGGATGGCAACCAAAAATCGGTGTGAACAGTGATGGGACGGCGAAGTGGAAGCAGAAAAAGGGCACTGCTGTAAGCAGTGGGTGGCAGAGATTTTGACGGTTGTTTGATTGAAAATAAGGGGCGAACGATTAATTGGAGAGGTGAAAAGAGTGATAAGGGTCCACCACCAATTCTTGAGCAAATTACAGNATTCAGTAGCTAGCTAGGCGTTGCAATAACTTTTATGTCGATATTAATAACCTATAGGTAAAAAAATAAATTGTATTTAATTAAATTTTGTTAATCAAATTATTCTTCTTAGCATATAATTTATTTCCTTGAATTTACGGAGCCGTCCTATGATTAGCTTTTACACTATTGCCTCGAACTCGCCTTCTTGGGTAAACAATCTATAGAGTAGATAGACCTCAAGCTGTAGAGTAGATTGTCCTATGTTGCTAATATTTTACTGGAAAATCGACTGTAGAGTAGATGGTACTCAAGGAGTACGTGTACAAACGTTGTAGAGCACAAGTTAATAGGTATAGTGAGTTAGCTTTTATTATCTATTAGTTGTAAATATTTATAATATGTACCAACTAGTTGTAACCTTAAGGTTTATGAATTAGAATGACTTTTTTGTTGTTGATTTTATTTTAATTATGAAATGAAACTGATATATACGTTTCTTCCATCTGACTGACAATTCCTACTTTGGTAATTCTATACTCCCAGGCTGGATCATGACAAGAGGATGGATGGCTCGTTACAGGAGGATGGATGGCTTGTGACAGGAGGATGGATGGCAACCAAAAATCGGTGTGAACGGTGATGGGACGGCGAAGTGGAAGCAGAAAAAGGGCACTGCTGTAAGCAGTGGGTGGCAGAGATTTTGACGGTTGTTTTGAAAATAAGGGGCGAACGATTAATTGGAGAGGTGAAAAGAGCGACAAGGGTCCACCACCAATTCTTGAGCAAATTACATACACACCACTTGCTAAAGGAAGGGGCTGCAACACTCCAAAGAGAATAAAATTAGATAAATATCTCCCAAAATACATATCAAGCTAAAATCCAAAATCTAGAATACCATAAATAAAAAAGTCCCCTATTAAAAATAATTTTAGTAGAGACTAGAGAAATAGGTAAGAATCATAAAAGGAAGAAGCAAAGGAATGAAACTCGCTGAAAAATAAACGAAAGAAAATCAAAATAAATGAAAAATAAAACTGCTGCTAGTGTTGGACTCCAGCGATTGTGGGATCCAATACTTTGGAATCACAATATCGCGAGACACTGCTTCTTGCCCTAGAATTGTTTGTTAATTTCTTTTTTCCGTCGGCCTCATTTGTTGCAATCACTAATGGACAAAAAGATATTNAAAGAAAATCAAAATAAATGAAAAATAAAACTGCTGCTAGTGTTGGACTCCAGCGATTGTGGGATCCAATACTTTGGAATCACAATATCGCGAGACACTGCTTCTTGCCCTAGAATTGTTTGTTAATTTCTTTTTTCCATCGGCCTCATTTGTTGCAATCACTAATGGACAAAAAGATATGTACTCTTTATATTTCTGAGCAATTTACCTTACCCTTGAATTGAACTAGCTAAAACATTTCTCATACACTTCCATGGTCGGATATGTGAAACGCTTATAAGTTTTTTCTTAACATTTTTCCCATTTACACGCTTTAGGGGAAACCAGCTGTACAATGCAAACTCCATGATTATCTTTCCTCCAACAATTTATGACTTCTTAATTTGTTCCTTGTTGTCCGAGTTCAGTTAGCTGTTTCAGCTCTAAGGGTTTACTCTCACACCCATTTCTGATATTTAATCATTTTTTGTTATCTTTGGACTTGTCTGAACAATATTTTAGGCACATGACGTACTCATACTCCTTGTATGATGTTGACTCCCATTCATTAATAAGTTAGAGCATTATCTTTTGTGGCATGTTCCTTATTCTATGGATACTTTGTTAATGTTATTGCGTTGTTGCCTCTACTAAAATTATTGTGCTTATTCATTTACATTTTGCTTCAAATAGTTTAATGAACTTTTATTTTAATTTATTTTTAGAATTATATACATTTTTTTTATTTCTTGTAGGGAGGCAATGAAGTTGTGGCAATTTTTTCTAAGCTTAGCCAGATTATAAAGTTTATCTACAAGTTTGTCTTTTTTGAGAATGGAATATGGATGAAGTGCTTTGGAAGGTTAACCTGGTCAAGAATGTCAGATCTTATCATATCACATTCTCTTTCCAAGGTTGGTGCTTTTGATTTGATGGAAATGCCGAATTAATAGAACAGATGTTTCGGTATTATGCCCATGATGCCTGTCTAAGGGTATGCTGCTAACGTTGAATGAATGGACTGTCCTTGAAGTTACATGAGTGAAAGATAAAATTCCTAGCAAGTACACAATCATGAATCAGATTTATCATAATAGAATTTCTCTTAGAAGTTTTTAATTAATCCTGCATTCCAAAATGCCGATTATCTTCAGCTTCCTTTTGTTTTGTAAGAATATGCTGTAATCTAAGTATTTTTTTCATGGAATAGTACTGGATTTCAAAATACTTGTTTTTAAACTACTTTTTTGGATTATAGAAGTTCAAACTAATTTGAGTTATTTTGCGGTTTAAGCCTCATATAGTGGTGATCATTGTAAAATATTAACTTCAAATCATATTTTTATGTGAGAAGGGTTATGCTCAGCCTTTACTGACGAATTAAGAACAAGCACAAATTATGCATATTATGTGTCATGAGTCAGTATGCCACAGTTAGCTTCTGTCCCAATGTTGGGGTTAGGCTGGTCGAGCTAACATATCTCCATAGCTAGGGAATGATGAAATATAATTTAAAAGCACGCTACACTTAAGGTTAATGAATACCTAGTTTTCTATCTCTTCTTTATTACATGTGAGAACCCTGAAGACATCACTGGTTTTTCAACAAATAAAAAATAAGACTCCTGCAATGACTTTATAGCTGTTGATTTTCTATAGGTTATGATATTGAAATACAGTAAAACCATATGATTACTACCGAGGCAAACACAAGTAAGAGACTTTGCTCTTTAGACCTTTGCATATCCGTAACTTCCTGTATAACTACTTATACGCTTTTTGCCATCCAATCAAAAAAACGCATCATACTGAAAGGTTCTACTAAAAGCTGCATTCATCAGAAGACCTGTGGTTACAACAAATGCATAGACAGAAAAAAGGGCCTTGGTCGGGGGTGTCAAATTGGAATGGCTACAGATTCGGGCCAAATCCAAAGATGACCTATAACAAATATGCTTTACTTGAACCCACCTTGTTTATTATCTAGGTAAGAATATTTAACCCAAACATAACATGCTTTACCTGCCTCGCTTGACTTATTTAATATATGGGTTGTGCTTTTCTTATCTCGATCCAATTAATCTGATTATAATCCGATTAACCCAATTAGTTGTCCCCAACTCGTATATTAATCAGGTTAATTTCAGCTTATTCAGGTCAACTTGAATAATCAGGTTTATAATTTTGATCTAGACTTAACCTAAATCGTAATTGGATCAATCCAAACTAGAATTTCTTGAGTCGAGTTCAGTTCAGGTTATTTATTATCATGCCAGTCTTGGTGACATATTATGCCAAGTGTACAGATGATTAGATTTAGTTTGCCGAATAGATTGATTTGAAAACCATATTGATGAAGTAAATGAAAATTGTGGGAGTAGATCTTGCTAAAGACATGAATCACTCGAAGAAGAGGATCGCTTAATTTATGAATCTTGGCTACATTCCTGCCTTATTTTTCTGATTATGGGGTCAAGGAAATTGAATCATGAATTTGAAAGAATGAAAGTTGAAGCTCCGAGTAAGAAGTTTCTTGACTTTCTTTCAGACCTGAGGATCATCCAATGAAATATTTTATTCTGTTTAGTTGAATTTCAGGATGTTTCTTCCAGATTTTTAAACTGTACAAATTTTGTTCAAAGCTCTGAGTAAAAATTTACCGTGTTTATATAACATAAAGATTCTACTACTGATGATTGATTTTAATTCCTAGGCTACATTATAAACACAAAGATTCTACCACTGATGATTGATTTTAATTGATAGGCTACATTTAATGCTTAGCTAACTGGCCATTGTCCAGAGAATTACGCTGAAAGTTCTCGGCCAAAATAAAAATGCAAGCCACGGAGCATTTTCTGTACATTTGTTTTCAGGAGAGCTAAATTCAGACTACATTAACTTTATGTCGAGAGGGGTATTTACATGGAACTGGAGTTGTACACAACCAGAAAGGAATTTTGGGTGCATTAGCAGCCTACAGCTAAAAGTTGGTTATGAAGTGGCAGGCATTGGAAATTTGCTTACTGTATGCTACATTAAAATCAGCACAAGTTATCTAATGGGGAAAGTTTGCAGAAAATTTCTCATTGAAGCCTAATATTTAAACTGTATCTTTTCTAAATGGTATCAATTAGGAAGTACATTTTGGTCATTGCTGAATTTGCTCTGATGACTTTATTCAAGATTTTGGATTAAAAAACAAACTTTTCAAGAATTTTCTGTACTAAGATATCATTCATGAAGAGATGGTGAGAAATTTTAGAAGGGTATGTGGTCACAGATAAAGTCCATTGTCATTAGAAATGCAGAATTATTATTATCTATTTGAATGATGTTGTGAGGTTTCCTTGCTATTTGGAGCAACCTATGTTCAGTTTTTGAATTTTATCATTGGTCATTTGTTGTTGCAGATTATTAAAGTTCAACTTCAAATTGTGAATATAACATATGATCAATCACGAATACATTTTACGTTCCATCTATTGTGCTGAGACATTAATTTACGGCACAATGGAAGAGGCCAGTCTCTGTTTTGTGTTTTTGTTTGAATGCAATACAATATATGTGACCTTCCAGACAGCATGACTACCACTAGTTTATTTTGCAATTTAATGCATAAAGTTTGTTGCAAAATTTATCTTCCCTCTTGGAAATCTACAATGTAATTCATATATGGCGCCTTATGATTGTTCCATCTTAAACTATTAATTGCAAATTTCAAGAGATCTTTTGCATAAGGGATGAGAGAGCCTGTTGTATAGAATGCAATTAAGGTAATGTACATTCTAGCCTGATTCAGAATGCATTTGTAGAGCTTTGTTCCGGGATTCATTAGTCTTACCTATTTTTAAGTTGTCCATCCTTCTATAAATATGAGTTTTACATAATTCTCATTGATATTTGATATTGAATGACATTTTTTATTTTATTTTTTGATGCGAGCCTTCCATTCTTCTAAAGTGCAAACTTTGAAGGACACGTACCTTTTCAACTTGATTCTTAGTTTCTTTTTCACTATAATTTTTCCATCTTATTTACTCTTTTTTGTTTCATTTGGATTGCCTATAATGCTGAATTGTATCCATTCAAATCTTCTACAACATGGCTTAAAAATTTGTGCTTGCTATCTGTGATGCTTTCATGAGCTTGTTTTTGTAGAAGATTTTTCTTTCGATGAATCTTTTATTGTGTGTTCAGTGGACTTCAGTTCCTTTTTATTATATTTGTTTCTTGGTAGTAAATAATTGCTCGTTTGATAGCTTGCTTTCAATCAAATTTTGCATTAGATTTTTCTCATCGTTACAAGAAAATCCATACAAAATTGTGCGGCGTTGTTTCATTTACGTGGCTTTGCATAACATTGCATTAGTTTTAATATAGAACTAGACTTTATATATCTTTAATCATTTTGTATAGTATATGGAGTTGTCTATCAGCTATTGTGTCTGTTAGAAGCTTGGTTAACTGACCCATGTTTATGGAAAACAAGCTAAGACTTTGGTAAACTACTTTTTGCCTTATTTCTGGGAAGCTTGAAAAGTTCTAAAGTCCTGCTTTGAGTTGTACTAATGTGGTGCGAGTCTTACTCATCCTTCAATATGTTTGTCATATTTTTTTTGGTAGTTTCTCTTATCTCACTATGGTACATATGATCTTTGTGATAATTTTGTCAAAAGCTTTGGAATATATTTCCATTATACAGTGGGAAGTCTCCAATTGATTATAAAAACCTCCATCTATTCAGCCCTAATTAGGGTGCTGTTTCTTATGCTACTATTCTTTTAAGTAATTCTGAGGAGTTTTTGAAAGCTTTGTCCTGAGTTGCTCAAGCAAATTAAACCAAGTTTTTGTGATACTTCTTGAGACATGAAGTACCAAAAGGTCAGGCCAAAGATGGGGGTTGCATGCTTTCAAATGTCATTATTGATGTTACAAGTAAACTATTACATGAATACTTGTAACTATGAATGATAGGGAACAATGAGATTTCTTACTCCTGATATTTAACAGAGACGAAACTCAGAGAACTATTGATATCACACAGGGATGAAATGTAAGCAATCATTGATATCGGGACTATTGATAACTGCTATATTAGGATCTCAACTATCAATAGTTAATGTAGACTTTGGACTGCATGAAAATAGTTGAGGCTTATACAATTACAAATGACATTTCTATGATTAGATTGATGACTCTTATGAATATACTTATGATTACACGTGAATGGATGAAATACATATTTTATACAACATTCATAATTCGTTGCATTTGCATTTTCTTTTACATGTTTTATACTATTATAATATGTTATTATATGTGTTGTGGACATATACATGAGTTATATATGAGCATGCATAATGTTTCTTTTTTATCTATAAAATATTATTTTAGAATTGATTATTTCGCTGAGCTTGTTGTAGCTCACTCTATAGTGTTGATTTTCAGGAAGGGGTAATGAGCACCGAGGCAAGTAGCTAGGTCTGACTTGCACAACTTTTACATTTTATAGCTTTTGGAGCTTGTACAGATTTTTTAGTACAGATTATACATATATTTAGTAAATACATGTACATGTGTTATTTTGGCGAAAAAAANTTTTATACAACATTCATAATTCGTTGCATTTGCATTTTCTTTTACATGTTTTATACTATTATAATATGTTATAACATATGTTGTGGACATATACGTGAGTTATATATGAGCATGCATAATGTTTCTTTTTTATCTATGAAATATTATTTTAGAATTGATTATTTCGCTGAGCTTGTTGTGGCTCACTCTATAGTGTTGATTTTCAGGAAGGGGTACTGAGCACCGAGGCAAGTAGCTAGGTCTGACTTGCACAACTTTTACATTTTATAGCTTTGGGAGCTTGTACAGATTTTTTAGTACAGATTATACATATATTTAGTAAATACATGTACATGTGTTATTTTGGCGAAAAAAATATAGAAATATATATATATATATATATATATATATATATATATAT
>JXCR01148667.1:178349-199622 GCA_002079205.1 Phalaenopsis hybrid cultivar | reverse complement strand
CCATTCACATACACTGGAACCTATCACTGTGGCAACGAATGCCTTTCATTCTACTGCTGTTCTAATTTCTAATCATACTGAGGATCACATGAGCCAGTCTTCAGATGAAGAATGACAGATTTAGACTTCTCAGGGGGAAGAAGAAAGCTGGGTGCACACTCCAACTTGGAAACTTAGTGGATGATACTTTGGTTACTCCTTACAATGATATGACACTTCAAAGTTTGTTATCTGGCTCCGCTCTTAAAACTTGAAGAGGAAGCAGGATTAAACTAGCTCGTCCCTAGCTACTTGTTTTTTTTTTTTTTGCATGTTTTAAATTTCTTGAGTCTCTCTCTATCATTTTGTCGGGGTAATACTGTACTTGATATTCTATGGGTAGGATGCCTCTATTGGGCCATTTCATACAACCTTTATATATTCATTCTATTTCAATAAAATCAGCCCTTGGGCTTTTCAAAAAAAAAAAAATATACATTTGGGGTATGATTTTCAACGCATCCAAGTGTATGTGAATGTGAGTGAATTGTGAAATGAATTGTATAATGTATGTTTCCAGCAATTTAGTTAGACTATTTCATCACCCACTGAGTCCTGATTCATCAAGTCAGACGACTGCTGATGAGAATTTAGTCTGACTGAATTGCCCGCCTTTGTCACACCATGATTGGCCACACTAAAAGTGGGTTAGTTGAGATGTGACAATAACCCTCGTTATATAAAGGCGTGAATGGTGTTTTCAGAGCTGATTATGTGTAAAGATAAATGGATGAATGATATTTGGTTTAGTATAAGATCTGATCTAAAAACTCTTTTTTGGAAATTATTAGTTTTGTTGGATTTTTCAGATTGAAAATTAAAGGGTAAGTGATTTTCTTAATTAGGTTCTATCGGTCAACTTTTTTATTTTGAAAATAATTTTGGTAAATTTAATTTAATATAAAAGTAATGTAGTTCTGGTTTTGAAAGTAGTGTGTTTTAATTTTTTAAAAATGAGTCCAAATGGATCTCATTCGTTCAATAATCTATATAATCTTGTCTGATACCGCGAATATTACACATTCCCGAAAGATAAATGTATACCTCGATGATAGACCCAATTATGCAAACTAAGAGAGTTGTGACGTCCGTTTGGTTCACGAACCTTTTATGTGTGACCAACAAGCTCCCCTATCTAATATAAAGATTAAATAGAGTTTATTTTACCTGAGTTTTAAGTTCTTTATAGAGACAAGTCCCTATAATTAATTACTTTCGAAATGACTGGAATCACTTGAGAAAACTCTCGATAATGATCAGAGGTACTAGTATTTAAGAATTTAAGGTTTATGTTTTCGCGGTAGGACGTGGAAATGCAAGTATGAGTGACTCAAGCGGAAACAATTATTTTCAGTAGTCGAAGGAAGGAAACAGTAGGGGTCGTTATAGATCCTGAGGGGAACCCTAAATGACTTTTAAAACTATTTTGCTGTGTGACTGAGTTTTGAAGACGATGTTATTTAATTGTTTGATCTTGCCAATTTTACTATTTGAGACTTACATTCGCATAATATTGGATTATGCAAATAACCCACAGAGACAAGAGGGTTTATGTCGTACCAGACAACAATCTCAGAACCTAAGGTGAGTTAGGACTTACGCTGCGCAAGATAGCTGCACAGTAGCCCAAATAGGGTGTGAGGATTTACGTCGCGCTAGGCGAGCTACCTCAAAATCTTATCGATTGTTATTTAAATTAAGGAGAGAGATTGCGAAAGAAGTTCTTCTTGTTGTTCGATCCAAGCTTCTCGTCGTGCTGCCCACAAAGTTGGCTATGAGTCTCCTGCTGTAGCAGTAGCTCAAAGGTTTAAGGGTTTGAGGTTTGACTAGGTACGGCTTAATGTTTGGGTTTGTTGTTGTTGTTGTCATTTTGGTTTTGCATGCAAAATAAATAAGTGTAGGTAAGGAAATACTGTGAAGTAAATAAATAAACCGCAGTGCATAAAAAAAATGCATACCCAAGCTTCTGCTACCGCTGCATGGTTAGTTCATAAAATATAATATAATTTGCAGGGAATTTAAATAAATTGCAAAAAAGAAATAAAACAGAAATTATAGCGTAAAAACAACGAAACGAGTCGTAACATGAACATGCAAAGCAAAACCCGTGGTCACATATGGAAGACCAAGACTAGGTATATGGCATCGATAAAGGTGGGGGCTCAGGGCTGGACTATGTGCTTCTCGACCTTTAACAAGAGCTACCAACCTGACAATTTACGGAGGACAGTTCTAAACCTTGATCCAAATGACTAACCATGGACCTTTATAAGATTTCATAAAAAATTCTTTAATTTCCATGCAAAAATTGTTGTTTAAGTTTTTTATGCAGAGTTCTTTTTGTTAAGAAAAAGAGATTTTGTTTTATTTTTTAAAATATTTTGTAAAGTAGTGTAATTCATAGACTAGTCACTCTAATCGAGTTAGGACTGCTGACAATCTAAGAGCTTCGGGGGCGACAATCCCACCAAGAGTCGCGAATAGTATCATCGGTCATTCCCTCTCCCTTATTAAATGTCCTTGAAATAGGATATACTATTCTAAATCTCACTTTTAGCATGCATAAGCACTTTTATCATCGCCCTTGCCACCTAGACCCTAGGCTTATTCTAGTTCGGTCATCCATCTGTAGCATTAACAAATGTCCCCAATTGCTAGAAAGATTTGAGTATAATGTTCAAACTCAAATCCCGGTGCATTGGGTTTCACTATAAGTTAAGTCATGACGGAAATTTCACTCATTGATTTAATTAAGGAAGTCATGAATCACATCTTGGTGTATCCTCATGTTTAGTGTTTTAACCAATTTGTGAATTAAGGTCAAGTGTCTAGTTTCCTAATTTATTCGAAAATTAGGTGGATGAACAACCATCTAGGGAGTGCTCATAAAATCTAGGAAGTCTACACTTTAACTTGAGCTTGAATTTNAATTTCACTCATTGATTTAATTAAGGAAGTCATGAATCACATCTTGGTGTATCCTCATGTTTAGTGTTTTAATCAATTTGTGAATTAAGGTCAAGTGTCTAGTTTCCTAATCTATTCGAAAATTAGGTGGATGAACAACCATCTAGGGAGTGCTCATAAATTCTAGGAAGTCTACACTTTAACTTGAGCTTGAATTGATTTAAGGCGTTTTACTCTCAATTAAGTGTTTTTCAACTAATCCTCAAATATTTTTAAGTATTTTTTAAATAATTAAATCAAAAAGTCCTATTTTGACTCAAACCATTTAATAAAGGAAATAAAACAAGAGAAAAGGGAAGGCCGACCTACTTTCAAAACTTATTAAACAAAGGGGGAAACAACAAGTGAATTATCCTAAACGCGTTTAAATAACAATCATTTGAAACCCAAAATAATGGGCCAAAGGGCTCCTTAAAACCAACTCTAAACCGCATGTAAATCAACGCTTAAAGGCTACATATACCNAAGGGGGAAACAACAAGTGAATTATCCTAAACGCGTTTAAATAACAATCATTTGAAACCCAAAATAATGGGCAAAAGGGCTCCTTAAAACCAACTCTAAACCGCATGTAAATCAACGCTTAAAGGCTACATATACTTCTCCAAAACACTGCATAAAACAACCCTAAAGTGATACCTTTAATACCTCCAAAACTGTGCATGGATTGCATCAAATCAGCCCACCAAAATGCCCCAAAATCAGTGCATGGATTGCCTTAAATCAGCCCAACAAAATGCCCACTGCATGGATTGCATCAAATTAGCCCACCGAATGCCCCAAAATGTTGTCAAAACTGTGCCAAGAACTAGCCAACGAAGGCCCTCAAAATGGTGATTTATAATGCTCAAAACAGTGTCAAAGTGAAACAAAATTACTCCAAAACCAGCCTACAATACACCCCAAAATAATCCTTAAATTCATCTCAAAACAGTATGCAAACTTCTCCAAATCAGTCATTAAAAGCACCTCTAAACAGTTTCAAAACATTACCAAAACTGTTCTAAAACCCAGCCCACAAAACACTTTCAAAGCAGTGTCCAAAACAACCACAAAACGATGCTTTTAATGTCTCCAAAATTGTGTATAAAACAACCTCAAAATGACAGGTAAAGTGACATCCACAAAGGAATTAAAACTCATAGTGTTAGATGTAAAAATTCTCTAGGAATTGTATGCTGCATATGTAGTTAATTATCTCCAGGAACAAATACTCATTCAGAGTGCATAGCTATGGCCAAACTTTCACCCATCAACTTAGAACTTTCAATGAGCAAAGAAGGATAGAAGTCATTCCTCGCTTAATTTTGCTGAAGCAAGATGTACATAGAACGAAATGGAAAACATGTAGCCAAGGAGATAAGCAGGAAGAAAAAAGTCCAGAGAGAGGAGTAGACGAAACGAAGAGCCTTAAATTCTCCCAAAAAGTAAATATATTTATTTCTGATTTTCACCAATTTAGGATTAAACGCATGAGAATTTCAGATTCAAAGCAAATAAATCTTTTTTGAGCATAACTAAGTAGTTACTGTTAAGAATCTGGAATTCAATTGGGACTTGGAAGCATGTATGATTGAATTGGCAAGCTTCCAGAAAGTGAATCAGAAGACAATACCTAAGGAGGGCACAAACCTTTGATGAACTCGGATGCCTTTTTCAGGGTCTTGCTCAGCTTGCGAGAGAAGTGAGGGAGCTTTGGATGAGAAGATTTTGGCGGGAGAGGAAGAGGCGAGGGTCGGTTTCGGAAGAGTCGAGCGAGGGTCTTCGGCGTAGAGAGGAAGGCGGGTGTCCATGGCAGCGAGTTCGAGAGGAGCAGTTGAGGGGGGGACCGAATGTGGTAGAGCTGTTTCGGTTCAGGGGAGAGCGAAGCAGGTGAGCGGGCTCGGCGAAGCGAGGAGGCGATCGGGCTCGGCGAAGTGAGGAGGCGAGTGGGTGAAAGCTTCGGTGCAGGAGACAACGAAGCAGGTGAGCGGGTGCGGCGCAGAGAAGGAGAGGGCTTCGGTTCGCGGAGAAGGGGCGAGTGCTTCGGTGTGAAGGAGAGGAGGTTTCTTTGGCTTCGACCGAGCGAGGAAGAAGCAAGCGAGAAGTGGATCAAGAGGAGTCGAATCGGGCGAGTGTCAGAGTGCTTTTGGGCGAGCGTGATCGATGCAGAGAGGCGAGGACTTCGGTGGAGGGAGGAGAGGCGAGGACTTCAGTGCAAAGAGAAGAGGCGAGCGCTTCGGTGCAGGGATGAGGCGGGCAGGTGAGTCTCGGGAGAGGAAGAGGGAGGCCGAATGAGGAGAAGAGGAGACGGGGCTTATTTTTTGTATCGCGCGAATTCCAGAAAGACGTTTCACGGGTAATTAAGTGGTTTCCATTAAAGCAGCAGACCTAATTGGAAACTAATAATGCTTGATTAAATTAAGGTTCACCTAAGGCCTTCTAATCTTATGGGAACTCATTTTTGGGCCTTTCACATGATGGTCCTTAACCCTTGCAAGTAGAAGTTGAGTGTTTGGGATCACTCGTGCAAGGTATTCGCAAAAATGGGCCAAGAAATGGTTCGCAGTCCTACGTAAGCTGGGTTCTAATATTTGTTCTCTTGGATGGTCAATAAGGAATCCTAAGGCTCTTAGGCTCTGAGGAGAAAAAACTAAGACCTCATTGAAAATGAGGTCAACAGGCTCATGGTATGAAGTTTATGAATGTATACTCTATGTCACTTCTAGAGAGCATGCTTGATGCACTTTAATAGCTGGATATTTGACTGATTTATGTGATTTTTTTAAACGTCTGAATTGCTTTTGCTCTTTTCTGGACGAAATTTATTTTTTACTGCCTTTGACAAAATGAGAGGGGTTTTTGCACTAAGGTTGAATGACTACCTTTGCTTCACAGTTTTCACTTATTGTAAATATATTATACCCAAGCATGATGTGTTATGCATCATACAATACTCAAACAGGTATGAAAGGAAAATTTGTATTCATTTATGTATGAAAGGAGAATTTGTATTCATTTATTAACCCTTGGGGAAGGCTTCATTGATAGGAGAGATTTGTTATTTCTGAGATTACTTTTTAAGCAATTTCATGAACTTTTGGACTGGCTTTTTCACTACTTAATGCCATTAATAGCTCAGATTTAGTCTTGCCTTGAGTATTTATGAGTGATAAATAATCTTAACTGTTTGTTCAGGCTGTTCCAGAAGATGCTGCAAACATGGTGGAATTCGAGAATATTATTAGGTGCACTTCTGAGTTTGAGAACTCTTTAAAGGAAATCAATTTTATCTCTTTTGACAATAAAAGCGAACAAAGGTTGAGTCACTTTACTCACAATGTTGAGGTTCATTTTGCTACTAAGAAAAAGAATGAAATCCTGGCAAAGGCTCGGAAGATACTTCTTCAGTTCAGTTCCCAGGTTAGTCGTGACTTTTTCCCTTCTAGTTACAAAAAGCAATTCCTGTTTGATACAATTATCTCCGAAATTGCAGGAAGCAACCTCTAACAGCGGTATGCTGTTTTATGATGCTTCTGAAGTTCCTTCTAGGCATGCAGCTGACTTGCTTTTTCAGCCTGAAAGGTGTTTCATATCAAGCGCACTATGTCAACTTATGCAACTAGTTCACGAAACACTAAAGGTATGCAAACGCAATTAATCGAAATTTCTGTATTTTTTTATTGCTGTTTTGGCACTAGATCTTATATTATTTCTAACTTTTGTAACATCATGGGGACAGATGAAATTGCATTATAATTCATAATTGACTTTGCAAGTAAAATTTATACTTAAAATGGAACTATTTCCATTTTTATTGGACTAGTTTGTGATATCTGACAAAAATTGGAAAGAATTCACAAATTATTTCGTTCTAGTATTTATGTAGTATCTATACTCAATTTTAGGAGTGTTTCTAATAGAAAACATCTAAATTTGGGGAATACCAATATTATAAAATAATTATAATATCTTACAGATTAATCGGGTGATAAAAGAGTAGTCAAATAGTAATTACAATGGTCCATAGATTAATGAGGCGGCAAAAAATAATCCCATGGATTATTTAGGTGATATGAAGTGATTAAGAAAGGTGTAGGATTGCTAGGCTTGGTGGAATATTAATGGACACAGAACTGATGGAGATTTGATTTCTCTTCATTTGTGTCGCGATGGAAGAAACACTCGAAAATGGCATGATACAATGTTTAAGTGTAGAGGATCTATTAACACTATGTTGTAACACAATGCAATGTGCTGGAGCTATATCTTCAACAATCATTTATATTAGTTTTTAGTTGTTGTTATATCCAATGCTAAACTGAACTGATGGAGAGCTCATAACTGACTTTCAGTTTGGGATTTCAACGTTTTCTGTGCTTAATTTGAAATGATTTTGACCTGCCTCAACTTGGTTTGGATCACAATTGATCGTGGCTTGATATTGGATGGATATTTGCTTGAAGTCACTTCAAGAATAATGATTTGACAGGAACAAAGACATTTCTGATACAATTTTAAATTTTGAAGAGCCTGTATTTATTGGCATAATTGATTTTCAGATGATATTTTTTTGATAGATAATAAAACTTTTAGAGTGTATACATAGACGATGAGGGCTTACCATTACTGCATGACTACTTAGCGGCATCATGTTTAGAAATAATAGCTTGGCCTTTCAGACTGAATTTGACAAACCATATCAAACCCAACCCAGAATACTAATGAAATGGAGAACTTGTTATCATTTTTTTTTGATGAATTCTTTTAATACTAAACATAAAATGGCAAGTATTTTTCAACTGAAGCACAAATTTCTCATCTAACAATATGATTGATTTTTGAGAATTAACAATTTTATTAGTATTATTATAAGATTAAGTAGAACCTTGACATCATAGGCTTTTCTTAAATTCATTATTCAAAAAAAGGGGGGTTATAGATATGGAAATGATTTATAGGATTAAAGTTGGGTGTTTAAAAATTGTGTTATAAAAACTAATTTTTTTACTTTTTTTCTTCAAAATTCAATTGAAGCAAACTCAAACTATATTACGGTTTGTTTTAGTTTTGTTCTACTTATTATTTTGTCGGTTGGGTTGTCTCTGTTATTTTGTTCTGTTCACTTAGTTTTTAAAATCTATTAATCAAGTCCTTCAAACCAATCAAATGCAGTCCCTAGTTNTATTATTTTGTTCTGTTCACTTAGTTTTTAAAATCTATTAATCAAGTCCTTCAAACCAATCAAATGCAGTCCGTAGTCNAAAAAGAAAAAAATAACACCGAAAGAAGGCTCCAAAACAACTATTGAAGTGATAAGATGGCATATGAGGACGTATGTGTGTAAAGGATTTTGAATGGAGCGAAAATTTTGCAACTTGTCGCCGCAATACTACCAGTCAATACCCAAGTAACCCTTAATTGCAACGTCAAATAACTTTGCTGAAGATTAAATATGTTTGTGATTTGTAAATAGGGGGGGGGGGTTGTTAATCCCATTCCTTAAGGATTAGACCTCTCCCTCTTTTCCTGATTCTAGGGGAGAAGTCCAACAAACATCTTGTATATGGGTTGTCGTCCGAGACAGTCAATGTGTCATTCTGTATAAGTCTGAGTCCACGCTTTCCTTTGTATCTCTTCTTATATGTTTGAACCTGCCAATCCTCAGTCGTTGAACTTCTCATCTAGTCAAAGGAAATCTGTTGATCCAATGATTGTTGAATAGGTGCAAACTGTTGCCCATCATTGGCTTGACACTCTCCCAAGAATAGGGTACCCTTCTGATCAGCCACAATGTGTTGATCCATAGATTGTTGATAGTTTGCAGTTTGTTGCCCTTTTTGAGCTTGACACTCCAAGATTGGAGTGACCGCAACATCAGTGTTTAGAAATTCCAGAGCAATATAAGTATCATTTCCCTGCATAATTAGAGAACCTACTACTTCTGCAACAGTATGTGGAGGCTGAAGAGATGAATGATTTCTCGCGGGGGCAAGTGAACCTACAACAACTTTAGCCGGTGGACTAGATTGTACGGATACCACAATGTTATTGGGGTCAGAGATATCCTTGCGATGATCAAGAGTGCCACTAACTTTGAGAACGGAAGGGTTCTCAAGAACACTTGAGGCCAAGTTTGGAGGGATCTCTGGAGGAGCACTGTGCTTTTGTGGTTTTAGATGGGGGTGTAAGTGGTAACAATGAGAATTGGAATAGCCGAACGTACGACAACTAGAACAATACATAGGAAGAGGCTCAATAACAACCCTTTGTCAATATCCTTGATGTTGTGAGCCTAGCCAAATTTCCTTTGGAGCANGGCCAAGTTTGGAGGGATCTCTGGAGGAGCACTGTGCTTTTGTGGTTTTAGATGGGGGTGTAAGTGGTAACAGTGAGAATTGGAATAGCCGAACATACGACAACTAGAGCAATACATAGGAAGAGGCTCAATAACAACCCTTTGTCTATGTCCTTGATGTTGTGAGCCTAGCCAAATTTCCTTAGGAGCGTTTAAAGTGATGTCCCTTTTAACAAGCACACTGGCTTCTAAAGGACGGGAAATATTAAAAGCGAAATGTCCGTTTTGAGTGGCTTATCATAGATTGTGGCAATAGAGTACAACATTTCTTGGTTAAAATGATAGAATTTCGGACCAGATAGTCAAATCCAGACCGGAATGTGGTTTCGTCTGTAGGTTNAGGACGGGAAATATTAAAAGCGAAATGTCCGTTTTGAGTGGCTTATCATAGATTGTGGCAATAGAGTACAACGTTTCTTGGTTAAAATGATAGAATTTCGGACCAGATAGTCAAATCCAGACCGGAATGGTTGGTGGTTTCGTCTGTAGGTCNATTTAAAAAAGGTACAAAATATGGAAAATAGGGAGATAGAGCAAAAAGCTAAAAACAAACAGTTGCATCTGTCTTTAGGTCCTTACAAGAAAATGCTACAACAAATAGGCATTTTGTTATCATGAGACTACTGCTGATACAAACTTTGGTTCTTCTGTAGGACAAAAGCATGGTTACAAAGCCACGCTTGTCATAATTTAAGGATATGAACTCTATACCGGTTGTTTATTGAAACTACTGCTTAACCAAAAAATAAAAATCAAGATTTAGATTTGTGAATATAAGCTTCAGTACATGAACTGAGAAGCTCAATATGTTGGGGGTGGGGAGAAATAGTAAGATCTTGGGCCTCCCCTTTAGAGATCAAAGGCATCACTAATCAACCAAGTAGTTGGTAGTAATATGTAAAAGGTTATTGATTCCAGTAAAATGAACGCATTCCATTACTCGAACACATTTTAAGCAACAGTGGAAAACTCGAAGAACAAAAGCCTCGGAATTTTTAGGTCCAAAGTTGTCCAGATAATCTTAGAGGGTGTTTGCTCAGCTACTCTCTCATAGACCAAGTTGATTTAAATAGCATCAAAGGCTCAGATTGAAGTAATCTATGAAGCAGCTGATATTGCTATTATTTTGATTACTTCAAGCTTGGTGAATAAAACAAAAATGATTAAAAGAAAAAAGAGAAAATTTTGTTAGCCATTTAAAATTTAATAGACCACACTGCTCACTGAAAACCATTCTGAACCAACTAGTTCCATGGAAGGAATAAAACCTGTTACTATTACAATGACGGAAGCAAGATACAGAATTTGACAATCTAATAAGAAGATTTAACGTATTCAATTACCATAGAGTACCATTTCTCATGAGCAGAATCCAATTGTATCTTCACCCTAAACACTCAAACCATGTCAAAGGATGAATAGCAATGCATTGATCTTCCATTAACAAAATGCGATGTTTTTTTTTTTCTTAGAAAAGAATGGCGTGAATGAGAAAAACGCTAGATTTGAAACTAGCGTTCATCAACAAGTAATATATCAGAAGCATTACAAAGCTTTGAAAGTATTAAAATAAGCAAACTTTGATCCTAAATTCAGCCAAAATTGTATATTTTATCAAGGTTTGTGGATCAAGGGAAAGCAACATTATCACAAACAAAACTCTGATCTACCATAAACACCTCAAAATTTTAAAAGAAATAATAACTAAACTTCATCATGAGATTGTTGATTTGAATAACTCATATTGCCCTTTGGGGCCTTGGGCTCAACATTCCCGGAAAAAGACCAAAAAAAGTTAGCAGCCAATATGCGCTGCAAGGATTCATAAGATCCCGAGCTAAATCAATAAACTATGTAAACAGCAATATCAAAAAGAAATGATCCGATTAAGCAAGCAATCAGGTACAGTGCCCATAGCACAATCCTAACCGAATCAAAAGGAACAAAAAAAACCCAAAGAACGTAAGATCCACTCTGGATCTAACAAATTTGACTCCCAATTCAGCTTGCAGATCCAAACGCTACAGAAGAAACACATAAAACGATAGTGCAATCAAATAAAATCAAGAATTTAGTTCTTTTTCGAACAAGAACACGCACCGCCGAATCCCCTTCCCGGCGAATCATCACCAGCTCGTTCCTCTTGTAAGATCCGGCAACCATGCCCGCATTGGCCTCCATGGCTTCGAATCTCCAAACAAAACCTGCTTCTTCAACTACTTCACAGTGAGATCTTCACAAAAACATCTGCTTGCCAATTGAAAAAAATGGGATCTGTCTCCTTCCTCCCTCTCTCCGCTGCATTCCTTCTTTCCGCTCTCACTATCTCTCCATCACACGCATTCTCCTCTTCCTCCTCTTATCTCTCTTCTGGCTTAACCTACTCCTACTATCCCCACTATTACTTCAATTTTTCACTAAATGATAGCTCAATTTAAAGAAATTATGCATAAAGTACCACATACATATAAATATTTATAAAAATACTAGTGTTGATTTCTATAAAAATTGTTTTAAAATTTTAATTATATAACTACATATTTGCTCTTTCTGATTAACTTTATATCTAATATTAAATTTTAATATTTATATGCATGTAAAATGTAGATTTCACTTTGTAAAATTTAAGATGAAGTCATGTTAGGATTTGTTTGTGGCAGCTGCAACTTATTGAATAATCTGCTGATAAGCTCATTAAAAATGATTGTTGATAAGCTAGGTGCAATGACAATTACAAATTTTTATTTTTATTTTTTGGAAAAGCAAGACCGCACCCAGAAAAACTGTCACCACATCTAGATAGGTGCTGTGTGAAAACATTATTTTCAGCATTTTAAAAACGCATAAGCTGCCAAAACGCATTTTACCCAAATAGGTTATGTGCGTTTTCAGAACACCACCGCACCAAATAAGCTGCCACAAACTGGTCCTTAGTATGATATAAAATGTTAGGGTGGTATAAGTGTAAGAAGTATAATTTGGGTGGTAGATATTATGAATTTCATAAATAAATAGAAAATCATAAGCTGAATTTTGTCGTAAGAATGTATTTGTTTTATAGGCCCCAATAATTGGTTACCAAACGCCAGCTTTTATATCAAAAATAAAAAATTAAAAAAAAAAAAGAAAATTAGTTGCAAAGGATTTTTCAGTCTTTGTCAAAACTGTCGGTGGATTTTAGTATTGATATTGTCCGTTGGATCTATCATCTGCGGTTGTCGTTACTCCGTCGCTATCAATACATCTGTTCCCCGCTACCGGCGATAGCAGGTTTTCAGTAAGCGCGACCGGGTTTCTCGGTGGAGCTGTCGGTGGATCGACAGCTTAGAATTTGTCCATGCTGAGCACGGCTGTAAAACGAGCTGAGTTAGAGTGAGTTAAGGTTTAACTGCTGTCCGACTCAGTTGAAAATCGATTAGTGAAAAATGTTTTCGTGTTCGGCTTGAAATTGACTCGTTAAAATTAATTGAAAAAAATATATGTCGACTGTTGGATTCGAAATAACACCATCTCTATGAAAAAAAAAAAAAAAAACACTAAATCATATGATCACAAGAATTTTTACAATTTAAACTTAGATATAAATATATATAATATATTATTATATAAATAATCTACGTAATTACTTTATTTTGAGCGAAAAAGAGCCAAACTCAAGCAAACAAAGGTTTTTTTTTTTGTGTTCGGCTCATTTACAATTCTAACTTAAAAAATATGTTCGTGTTCGGTTCGTTTGCTTAACGAACGAGTCGAACACAAGCTAATTAACGAGCCGAACACCAGCTGTTTGTGAACAACGAGCTTTTTCGGCTGCCTTACAAAAATTGTTTTTTCGACCCAAATAGATAAATTAACAAAAGAAGTCTAAAGTATTTAAAGTAGAGGTTATTAACAGTCGCAATCAATACTTTTTAAAACTTCTTTTTTTTTGTTTTTTTTTAAATATTTGATAGCAAAATTCACTTATTTAATAAGAGTGTCCATTAGAGGTCTGTCTTTTTAAGAATTTTGTTTCTCTCAAGCCTAATATAATGAATAGTTATAGAAACAACAAAAAGAAAAAAAAATATCTTACCAATAAAGTAGTCGATTGTATCAATATAAAAAGGTATTTGAGCTAATATATAAGCAATATGAAAGAAGTTCTCATCAGGTATACATTTTTTAAGGAGAGACAGAGAGAAAGAAGAGGTGAGAATGAGTTTCTTAATGTGCATTGCAAAGATCACATTATGGATTGGCATTCAATCCTTACTTTAAAAGAGTGTCTTTAACTTTTATTTCACCAATTAAAATTCTCTAAGCAATAACAACGAACTTAAAATAGTACCCTTTCAACCAAATAAGATTGCAACAAAGGGATTGGAGAGATTTTAATAAGAGTAGAGGCAAGCATTATAGTTGGAGAAAATGTCTTTCTCTTTTTAATAGTATGTGCATGTTTTTCTATATTGACGATGTTATTAATAAGTTAAAGGCATTGGTTCAAAGAATTACGGGTGGAAGGTAGAACCCACTTGTTGATATGAATGAGTTCAACAACTTTGATAAACATGGGACAAGTGAAAAAGTGAACACTTGTTGACCAAACTTCTTAAAAAGAGAAAATTCATTGAGCAACAAATCAAAGAAGAAGAAGAAGAGTAAATTACTACTCTTGATAACTTGTAAATAAATATTATTTCTTAGTCTAGTGACTATTTAGCTTAAGGCTTTGCAAAATGGGGAAGATTTATTGCTGTTCTTATGCTATATTGACCTATACATGTTAAGATGTCAATCAAACAAATAAGAATTTGAATTGTGCCACAAAATATTTTTGGTCTTAATATAAGATTGTTAGTTTCTAAGTTAGGGAGACTAAGTCCTCTGCATTTTTTTGGTCTGATAGTTATATCCCAAGTAATAGTGAGAATTTTATGTTCAACTCCATTGTCATGTAGGTAGTTGATGATGATAGGAGAAATCATTTCACTTAGATCCTTGGGGTATAATAAGATATCTGAACCAGTAAAAAAATATAACTCTAAATTATAGATTCGTCAAGCTAAAAACTACCAGCAAAAGAAACTAATTTTTTCTTCCACTCCTTAAGCCAATATTGAATTTCTTTAGAAGTTTAGAGTAGTTAGCTGCTTTAAGTTTGAAGTGATTAATGGTGATACTAAGATATATCAAGGGAGAGTTTTGGATGCAAACCCTATGAGATTGGTAATTTGGTGAGATATATGAGAATCCAAAACTATGGAAAAACATATAGAAGGCATCGTTTGGATAACACATAGGTTAGTAGCCTAAAAAAGATAGTGAGAAAGTTAGAGAGACATTTAATAGATTATAAAAATATTTTTTTCAAATAACAAAAGATTATCAACATATGTGAGCTGAGTATTTAGACTACCCAATAAAATCCAATATTGTAGAAAAAAGTCTATGAATATTGTAAATAAAGATGAAAGAGGGCAACCCTGCCTCAAACAAAAAGAGTCAACATATGTGAGCTGAGTATTTAGACTACCCAATAAAATCCAATATTATAGAAAAAGTCTATGAATATTGTAAATAAAGATGAAAGAGGGCAACCCTGCCTCAAACAAAAAGAGGTTAAGAAGTACCCTTCAAACTCTCCAATAATAATGATAAGGAAAGAAACTTGAGAGATGCATGATTCTAACCATGCAATGAAGCTATTAGGAAAGACCATAAGTTTTAGTCTATCATAAAGATATGAATGGTTAATTTTTTCAAAACATTTCTTGAGATTAAACTTAGTGTGGAATTTTTTTGGATGGGAATTAGAGTTAAAACCATATAACATCTTGTTAGAAAAAAATGATATTATTAGCTATATCCCAATTAAAAATAAAAGCTTCTTAAATAAGATGAATTACAAAGAAAAGTAGTGGCTTGAGTCTTTCAACAAGTATTTTAATAATGACCTTATAAATTATATTACATAGGGTGATAGGTTGTTAATCATTGAGAGATTCAACATTAGAGGTTTTGGGAGGGTAGTAACCGAGTGCTTGACTCTGTAGGGGAGCTTAGTAGTAGTAAAGAAATGTCTAATGACATGAATATGAGCAATTTTGTGTGTACAGGGGCACTACAATAGAAGCATAACATAAAAAAAGGATAAAACAAACTAATAGAGAGCAGGAGTTTTAGCAAGGACCCAAATAAAGAAACTAAAAAAAAAGCATGAATTATTAAAAGTAGAAGTTATTGAAAATCATAGGAAACACTTATTTAAACTTTCACCTTTTAAATTGTGGAAAATTTACTTACATAGCACCCAATTCTTCTTCATTTACTAATTTCACATCCAAAATTTGATTTTTTACATGATAACCTCTCTAAACTATGCATGAAAAGGTGGATTCATACATAGGAAAAGGTTCTTACAATGGAAAAATCTAAGTTTGGGTGAGAGATAGGCAAATTTATAAGAATTGGGTGTTATGTATGCAAATTCCCTTTAAATGTTTTTATTTGATTGTAAAATGCATCTATTTGATAAGAGTGGCAATGAGTCGATAACCTCCTTAAACTTTTTTTATTTTTTTCAAGCAAAATATAATGAGCTATTATAGGAACAACTAAAAGAAAAAAAAAATTGCACTCAATTGTATTAGTATATAAAAAATCTTTTGAATTAAGTTATAACCAACATGAAAGAAATTCTCTAATAGTATTTATATTTTTTTTAGGAGAGAGAGAGAGAGAGAAAAATAACTTGTCAAAGAAGAAGTGAGAATGAGTTTCTTAATAGAAATTGTGAAGATCACATTGAGGGATGACATTCAGTCCTCAAACAAGGAAGCCTCAAGTTGAATCTGAGCTAATCTCGATAAAAAATAAGGTCATCCCCAAACCATCTTGTTGTTCAATCATGTCCCCAACAGCTTGGAGCTTTACAACAGAATAAAAGACACAAGTCACCTGTAGTTGGGCTACCTCCCTCCCGTGTTATTATCACATAAAATCAACAAAAGTTTCAAGAAGGAAAAATAAATTTTATTCTAGAACTAGATATCATAAAATACACTAAAAGTTTAAACCAAGAGGAAATATTTTGCAAGATGATCGTTGGACACCTTGGCTGAAACAAGTCCCTTCTGAAGCACCATTCTATACAAAATTTGTCCCTTAAACTAAAAATGAGTCATCAGATCCATCATGGCTTAAGCCCGTTGTACGAGCGAATTCTCCCAGAGTTCAGTGAGCTCCAGACGAAAGGTTGATATCTCCTCCCATATATTTTCCACATGAGCCAACAATTCGTGCATTTCCTCTTGTTGAATCCTTGCTGATCGAGTAAAGGAATTCTCGATTTCTTCCTGGCGCCTGACCAATGATCCAGAAGACACCTAACATCCATTAGTTGCTTCCCAAAAAGCCTTGTGAGACCTGTCCTGGACCCCACCATCCTAACTCTTGGCGGGTGCCTAAACTACTACGACCAGTGCCATGGTTGGATCCTCACCAATGTGTGTCAGAGCAAATCATCTCCCAGGTCGATCAGACCAGCTACAACAAGAAACCGTGTAAGGTCAATGAGATAGAAAAAATTAAACCATAACAAGCATGATCGAGACTCCTCATACCAAGGATTCGATCAAACTCAATTCCCATAATTGACACACCACTCTCGCTGGATAGTACTAGAGCACCAGTGGCCTTT
Organism: Phalaenopsis hybrid cultivar; assembly: GCA_002079205.1. Classification (NCBI taxonomy): domain Eukaryota; kingdom Viridiplantae; phylum Streptophyta; class Magnoliopsida; order Asparagales; family Orchidaceae; genus Phalaenopsis; species Phalaenopsis hybrid cultivar. Next base: position 182,595 of record JXCR01148667.1, on the reverse strand, counting down.
TGTACCCCTGGTAGTGGCAGAGCACCAATAACTTTCTGTGGGGTCTGTTTAGCTGATAGGGCTTGAGCTCCCACAAAAGATTGAACAAACAAACCGACACTTGGGTTGCCCAATCTTCCTCCCTCATATACTCATTTATTTCTCCATCAAGGACCAATATATGAGACAGACGAATCCACTTAATCAACTAGCTTGTCTATTTTACTTTTCTTGGGAGTGACTTTCTTCTTCTTATTCTTCTCACCTTCCGAATGGTGCCACCCCTTTGATTTATCAAAGGAGGCAAGAAGCTGATTGATCTGAACAAAAACAAGGTGAGAAAATATGAAATTTCAAAGAGTCCCATTATGCCTTATTTATAAGAACTGAAAGTGCAAAATCTAGAGAATTCAATTATGGAAGTTTTGATTAAGAAACACATTATATCTATTTTTTATATTTAATTCACTTATTCTTATTGCAATGTTACATTCAAAAAATAAGAGAATCAGAGAACTAAAATATGTACATTGAAAATGTGTTAGCGTTGATCTCGAAGAGATCTAATGACTCAGAAAGAAAAAAAGTATGTCAAAGAAGGACCCACTGCAGAAGTTCAAGAGCACATTCATCTGATCGAATGTAGCAATCTGAGTCAAAGCCAAAGGCCGAGCAAGCTAGAAGAAAAATAAATAGAATGATCGAACAATCTGAATCCAAAGCAATCGGACTAAAGCAAAACATATAAGCATTCGAGCTAATCACTACATAATACTGATTAAAGGCATCAACTTATCATATAGAATATCCGACTTGTGGAAAAAATCCAATTTCTCAATATCATTAGTTGTCCCACGGATGCCCTGCGTTTTCTTCTTAGGACCAAGAATTGACTATCCAATATAGTCTCATTGTTATCACACAGACCCTCCTCATCAAAGAATGAGCTACATATGGGATATGATGATTCACCCTATGCCTGATAACCCAGTCTTGCCCCACACAGTAGCTCCTCATTCAAGGATCAATGGTCAATAAGCAGAACAAATCAATAGATCGGCTCAGCCTGGCCGACCGAATCAGTCTTGTTGACCCAATCTATTCAAGTTCAGCCGATCGACAACACTCGATTAGCCTATTCGATCGACAATTTCGACTCAGCCTAGCTGACCTTATTAATATTACCAAGTTGAAGACATATTACCTCAACAAGCCGAGTTAGAAAGTAGCTGAGCAATAAACTCATTTATATAAAATGCCTAAATTAATCTATATGACCCCCATTAAAGCAAGGACAAAAATATAATATCACTATATGGTACCTCCTTNCCTCACACGCGGCATACCGCCGCTGGTTGCGCACGCGGCTCGTCTCCTCGAGTTCCCCTCGACCGAATGTTCGCCCAACCGAGGGTTTCCACCTGGCCGACCCTTTCTCTGCCCCAGGTCGCATTTCTTCTTGCTTTAATTTTTTCTCCTCCTCTCCCCTCACACGATTTACTTGCTAGGGTGGCTGGTAGGTGGCTTCTCCTCCTTTTCTTTGCTTTAAAAACACCACTTTGGGAGGGTATGTGTGTGCGGGCCGAAATTCTGAAAGTGGGGAAGTGCTGCCAAAATCTCCTCTAACTTCATTCTCACTTGTTCTTTTCATTCTCTTGTGCTTGGAGTTGAGGAAGTGTGGGTGGTTGTTTACGTGAGGCTTTTAAGAAAGATTTATGTGGGAGTACTTTTCTTGAACCTGTTTTACAGTGCTTTGCTTTAAATCTGCTGAAGTGAGGTATTCTTCTTCCTCTCCTCTATTTTGTTGTCTTGCTCGAGACATGTGGTCGGAAATCTTGAGATAAAAAAAATGCTTGCATGAATATTTATNGTGGCTGGTAGGTGGCTTCTCCTTCCTCTTTTCTTTGCTTTAAAACACCACTTTGGGAGGGTGTGTGTGTGCGGGCCGAAATTTTGAAAGTGGGGAAGTGCTGTCAGAATCTCCTCTAACTTCATTCTCACTTGTTCTTTTCATTCTCTTGTGCTTGGAGCTGAGGAGGTGTGGGTGGCTGTTTACGTGAGGCTTTTAAGAAAGATTTCTGTGGGAGTATTTTTTTCTTGAACCTGTTTTACAGTGCTTTGCTTTAAATCTGCTGAAGTGAGGTATTCTTCTCCCCTCTTCTATTCTTGCAATATTTCAGATAGCATGAAAATATTTCCTATCTCATCTAANTGTAGAAGCAAGATTTCGGGCTTGGTTTGGCTCTTTAAAGTTGGATCTTTTTTGAAAAATTTTCTCTATTTAATTAGCTCATTTTGAGGGCTTGTTTTTTTTTTTTGGCTTTATGTTAGCTGGAAATTGCATTTCATTTAGCCCATTTGAAGAGTNTTTAAAGTTGGATCTTTATTGAAAAATTTTCTCTATTTAATTAGCTCATTTGGAGGGCTTGTTTTTTTTTTTGGCTTTATGTTAGCTGGAAATTGCATTTCATTTAGCCCATTTGAAGAGCCCGGTCTTAGCTTCTTCTAGGCTGAATCTAGCTGAAAGTTTTACATTAGTTTTAGCCCATTTGATGGGCTCGGTTTGGACTCTTTTTGGAATCATATTAAATGTTAGAAATTATATTTTGGANATTGAAAATTACATTTTTGAGGCTTACTTTTTTTTTGCTTCTCTTGCCACCTCTTGTTGAAGTGTATGCTAGATTTGAGTCTTGGTTTTGGGATGATGCCTTAGCCATGATCTTTTTATTCATTTAGCTGGGGTTGAGTCTTGATTTTGGAATGTTGCCTTTCTCGCGAGCTTTTTTTGATTAAAATTGAAATTAAAGGGCTTTGACAATGGTGTTTTTTTTTAGAGGTATAGAAAGATGCTTCCTATGAATTGTTTTCCTATATTTTATGAAATGAAGAAGGCTTTTAAAGTTTCATTTTGGGTTTGATATAAATTGAAGTCAAATTGGGTTTGGAAATCCATAAAAGCGCTACTTGGAAAGGATATCCTTCTCGGGATTGATCCGATCATTTTTTTTTTTTTAACGAATTTAAATGTTTTAGGCCGAAACATTTGTGAGTTTTATTGATTTGGTTTTAAAAATGAATCGGTCTCATTTTCGTTTGTTTCATTTTTTTTAACGGTCAAGTTAAAAATGGGAATTTCCGATTTAATTTAACTCATAAATGATTTATAATCTCAAGGGAAATAGGAAAAAAGAGAGGATGAGAGAAAATTGAAATTTAAATTTGAATTTTTGGGATGATCTAAAGAGGAGGCAGGGTAGCATAATCCACCTTTTATTTTACATTAAAAAAAAATAAATTGCAAAATTGGAAGATTAGTTGGAATTGGAAGAAATAAGAATTTAGATAACGACTGAGAGATTAATGGACTTACACTTAGATCCCTTAAGATTTGAATCAATTTAAAATCCAATTCCTCTAACTAGGGATTGAAGCACAACTCACAACTCTTTACCAAAACTATGAGTTTACCCCTAGGTTTTAGGAGTCTGATAGCGAGTTAAGTTGGATCTGTAGATGTTTGAGGGTTAGTGGAAAGACTCTTAATTGAGATTAGACACCTTAGAACACTTCAAGTTTAAACTAAAATGCATGTATCCTAAATTTTGGAAGCACAATCTTGACAGATAGTTTATCATCATAATTTTCAAATGACCCTAAGAAATCCAAACATCTAACCTCAGTTTAGGAGATAAGTAGGACACTAGACACGAGGTTGCACTAGATTGTGACCATGACTGATTTAATTAAATCAAATAATGAAATTCTTACCTTAACTTGACCAAAACTGAAACTCAATGCTCCGAGATTTGAATTTGTCCTACATTCAAATTCTCCTGACAATTGGGATATTCCAATACCACATATAAATTTCTCATTCTTAGTCATTTATATGTCGTATGGTTCATTTTATTTGTTTATCTTTGCTCTATGATTTACCTTTTTCTATTAAATCTTTTTCAGATCGTACTTCCCTCTTTTATGCAACACATAATAACTAATTTAAAAGGAGCAATGGACCTACCAGGTGTACAGATTTAATTTATATTACAGCATTTTATTTTCGCAGCATGTTATATTGTTTTCATAGCTTATTATACTATTTTTCTCAGCATGCTATACTGTCTTTTCTTTCTACTGTACACATATTGTTCTTTTCTGTTATACTGCATGCTTACTTACTGTGATACACTATGCCTTAGATTAGGATAATCTAGTGGTTAGGCGTATTTTCAAAACTAAAACTAAACCAGGAGGTGCTACTACG
>JXCR01148667.1:159437-170484 GCA_002079205.1 Phalaenopsis hybrid cultivar | reverse complement strand
GCTGATAATTTAAATCAATCGGTTCAATGACAAGTAGCCAGTTAAGTCTCGTTATTTCCAAAAAAGTTGTCAAAATCAACTGGCTGAACAAAAATGTAAGACCCTAAAAGAGATCCAGGAGATGTCACAAGTCGGAAGCACTTAATAGCTCTACAAAGAAGTGTCAACAATACCATTTACTAAAACTGATGTTAGTTTAGAGTTGCTGCAATGCAGAGACATTAAGTGTTTGCATAAACTAACAAAAATGTCCCTCCAAACAGCAAAAGGCAGCTAAAAAACAATCATCTAGTTGTTCAGTATATTTTATAAACTAAGCAGGATCTTCTTAAGCAGCGCCCCAATACATTAGTTCAAGGAAAAGCTTCAACCCCTCCTTTAAAACCTTTTTTGTTGAAGCAAAATACTTGCCCTCCATGACTTCACGAGCTTGAGTGACACAGAGTAAGTTGTCCGCACTATAAAAGAAGATATTATTCTATTTTAAAGCCAAACAGCTTCAACACAACATTACTAACAAAGTATAAACAGGTGAAAATTGCGAGAATGTCCACACACCATTATCTTTTTTATGTTTTTCCCAAAATCCTCCCTCCTTAAAAATTTAAGTTGTGTTTAGCCATCTCCACCNAAGAAGATATTATTCTATTTTAAAGCCAAACAGCTTCAACACAACATTACTAACAAAGTATAAACAGGTGAAGGTTTCGAGAATGTCCACACACCATTATCTTTTTTATGTTTTTCCCAAAATCCTCCCTCCTTAAAAAGTTAAGTTGTGTTTAGCCATCTCCACTTTGGATTAGGGCTAAGTTCAACCCTCTTAAATTAGTAGTGGGATTGCTAACCTCCATTCTCATTGGCTTAGAAAGACATCCAAAATAATTAAATAAGGACTACTAGAATATTAATAAAAATTAAACGAAGCACTAAGCCATTCATTTTCATTTCCCTGAACCCATCAAGATAGAGATCAAACAAAGGAATGCTGTCCGCAGGATGTAGGGAAGCAGAGAGAAGAAGTGGGAAACTTGGGGGCTGTTTAGAACCATTAAGAAAAAAAAACAAAAATAAAAAACATGTTTGGTTATATATATATTTTTATTTGTTTTTATTATTATTANAAAAAAAACAAAAATAAAAAACATGTTTGGTTATATATATATTTTTATTTGTTTTTATTATTATTATTTTTTTGTTCCTCATTTTTAAAAATACCAAAAATAAATAAAAGCTGTTATAACTGTTTTAAAAACAGATTTTTGTAACCCAACCATCGCACTCCCGACCCCGACACTTTGCCTAATCCCACTTTAAAGCATTTCTCTCCATCTTAGTCCTTTCAAGGAGCACCAACAACATCGACGTTGATGCCGGCGCCAACAACGCCGACGCCGATGCTGACACCGACACCAACACTAACATCGACACCGGCACCCAGTCTTTCTCCAACGTGATGCCTTTTCCAACACCAAAGTCCTCTTCATAATCTTTCTTGTTTGAATCATTCGAAATTGAAGCAGACAGTTGTGATCTTTCAGATTCCCACGATCCACAACTGAAAAAGGGCAGGTGCTTGAAAAAAAAACTCAAATTCATTTTTGCCAGTTGTTGTTTAACAGTAACTTTTACTGGAGGTAACTTCATTCCCAGTCTTTCCTCTTCTTTTTTAATTGAATAGCTAGCACAACTTTGTGCGCTTCTTCTTAGAGCCACTTTCTATCAGCTCATTGTCATTGGTTGCCAGTGAGCTTACGACCATCATAGCCAATGAGATAATTGATGTCTTGCTAGTGCTCATCTCCGAGCATTTTCGGGCATTATTTTACAGATTTTGGACAAAAACTGCAGGTGCGTTCATAATTAATGGAGAGTAGTAGACCATGTCTTGCTTAGTGCTCATCTCTGAGCATTTTCAAGCATTGTTTGACAGTTTTTGGAAAGAACTGCAGGTATGTTTATAATTAATGGAGAGTAGTAGAACAAGAGAACTATTTGTTACCTTTTTCTTTCAAAATTATTTGCACTATTATGTTAAACAACAATCATTCCTAAAGAATAAAAAGGTTAGCGGATGAGTGATAGTGTTTTTGGCATGGAAAGAAAGCAATTTAGCATTAAGTCTTTTCGTCGCTTCTATTTTCCCCTAGTATTATTTTTGGGGGCAATTCTTGATTGAGATTTAAAATTTCAACTGTTTTTCTTGCAACAGTTGTAATTTTCTTCATTTGCCTTATTTTTTTATTAAAATCTTAAAATCAAAATATTTTTATATTTTATTTTTAAAAACCAAATATTCATATAAATATCAAACATGTTTGTTTATTTTTTGTTGTTTCTTTTGAGAAAGCCCAATGGTCAATATGTGTGATTCGAACCCACAAACTCTCGGTGGAAAACTACAATCTCAATCACTATGTCACCAGAAAGTGCGCTTTAACTTTTTATTTTATTTTAAAATAAAAAAAGAGTATCAAACATGTTTTTGTTTTAGGTAAAAATAAAAACAAAAAAAAAAAAAAAAACAAAAAACAGAAAGTGATCCCACATGACCCTTAAAATTTAGGTAAATTTTGGATTTTTGTGTTGATTTTCAGAGGAATGAGTTTGTATTATGATTTATAAGCTTAAAGGCTTATACACGGAGAAAACATTTTAAGGTAAATTTTATTTCGGAACAATTTGAGTTAAGACTTGTGTTTTCAATTTGAAAATTGGTATAAATGGAAAACATAATTATTTTATTCAGTTATATGCAAAGAATAGAACTTTGAAGTGATAGAAATAAGAAAAGTGTTCTGAAGTGAAACTCGTGTTTGCAGAAAGATACTCAATTTCTAATATAAAGAGCAAACTATTTATAGGCTAAACGATTGTTCAGTTCTACAGTATATTGGACTATCACGTGCATTTCAATAGCGATTTTCTTATATTTAATATGTTAATATTATACGACATTTTACAGGTACATCTGCTAGAAAAAATTAAATATTATTTTTTTTTGTGCAAGTTTAATGGCATATTCAAAAATTCATATACTACTTTAGTTAGTATTAATTTATGCCATAATTAAAGTAAGGATACATATTGATGATAGTGAGGGCATAAAAATACAAAATATGTTTTCAATGTTCATAATATTGATACAGCGAATGAATTTTATGAAACGCCATATCATGTAAAAAATATCGATAAATTATGGTATATCCAAGGAGGGCATCTAGTAGCTTAAAAAAATGTCCGACTTTCAATAATTATCACGTTGGAGCAATCTAATCTTTATTGAGTGGTCATTGATAACAATTATATTAAAGCAAATCCAACTCTTATGATCGATGCAATGGGCTAACCCGCTATATGGCAAGCATATGACATCTAAATATGCCAAAACCTAAACAAATATATATTATATAATACTTCTAAAGCTATAACAGCTAAAAATGAGAATAAAAATAAAATAAAGCGAATAATTTAAATATCAGAATCTAACTAACATAGTACATTAAATGCTTAGACATTTGATAATTCCTTGTAAACATTCATGCTTATGAACTAAGATGTGTCATTTATTTAATTGTCAAAACATATTTTAATTTAAGATTTACAGCATTGAGTTAGCTATGTTTATGAATACAAATACTCATATTAGTTCAAAAGATCAACAAGTATATTATTCTCTTTTTATTATATTTTGAATTATTTATTAAAGTTGCTTATCCCACAAAGCTTTCTAGCTCATCAAATATTAATAAAATTGTTATTTGAAGTAAGAAAAATGACTAAATCGAGCCACAATAAGGTTACCTGGTTTTTTTTTCAACTTAGTGTTTTGGTCGTATAGTTTTAACTATATCATACACAAAGGATGAGTAAGATATACATTAAAGAATTTAGAAATGTTTTCATTATCCATGAAGTTTATTCAAAGCTCTATAGTTTAATTGATGAATTTAATTATGTTCGTTTTCATGTTTATATATGACGGAGTTGAATCTGTTGAATGATTAGGGGTTTTGTGATACTCTAGGAAGACATGTTTTCCACTCACTCTATTTTGCTGAGACAGACGGGAGAGTTTTAGAGGAAATTACATTTGAAGGGGTTGCCGCCTTTGCCACCTCTCATGTTATATCAAGAATTGTAAAAAATGAGGTGTGATAAGTCAACTCAATCAGCTTCTATTAATTACTAAAATGGGTTACGAAATCGAACTAAGATTATCTTAAGTTCAAAAAATTTGGCCATTAACATACTTAATTAAGTCTTAGGTGACCCAATTGCCCCTTGATTAAGCCCAATTCACTATTATGTTGTTCAATTAGCTCACAGACAAGCCCAATTAGTTTTTGATTAACCCATTTTGCTTTTGATTGGCTCTTATTAAGCTTATTTTGCCCTTGCCCAGCCAAATGGATTGTTTAACCTACCTAGCTGGATGGCCAAGTCCAATTGACGTAATTCAACCTAAATTAATTTAATCAAGCTTAATTGAATCGACAGACTAAGTTTGAACCACTTGTACATTTATAGACCCAATCTCTTCCCTAGGTCAGCCACGGTGCTCAAGTTGATCTCAACTAATGAATATTGAAGTCAATTGTCATATAAGTGCAAACTTATCCAATCAAATTGGGACGAAAATCTTATCAAACTCATGCTTTATTTGAACCAAGCTTAGCCTAACTGTTTCGACCTAGTCAATAAATCTCCAACCGACTAACTTGCTCTTTTGGTCCATCATCACCCTTAGTGATATATCCACTAATAACCTCTTTATAAGTCCTGCACACTCCCCCAAAGCTATATACCCAAGCAGAAAACCTAAACCCAAAGCCTCTAAATGGTGTTATGGATCAGATACCAGAGTTCGCCCAAACCATAATAAAAAAGCAAATGCTATTACATGAAACAAGTACGCAATTACAATCAACAAACTTGAAAGAAAAAATATAATAGCACGATACCCATAAATCGGAAATAGCAACAGACATGACACAAATAATTAAACTAGAGCGGGATCTCAGCGTTGTGATGGTGATCAACAAGAGTTTGGCCCTTNTAAATGGTGTTATGGATCAGATACCAGAGTTCGCCCAAACCATAATAAAAAAGCAAATGCTATTACATGAAATAAGTACGCAGTTACAATCAACAAACTTGAAAGAAAAAATATAATAGCACGATACCCATAAATCAAAAATAGCAACAGACATGACACAAATAATTAAACTAGAGCGGGATCTCGGCGTTGTGATGGTGATCAACAAGAGTTTGGCCCTCTGAAGAGGCAGTAAAGAGTGAGTGAAGGTTGAAAGGCGCGGCAACAACAAAGGGTGTGGATGGCGTCAGCGAATGGGAGGAGCTACGGCAAGGCAACAAGCTGGAAGAAAATGAATTGATGGTTGGGTGGCTGGAATAGTAAAAAAGATACAGGAAAAGGCGGTTTTCAGGCGGCTGCAGCGATGGGGAATTTCAGCAGAAGCGACGAGGGATTCAGGGAACTGCAGGAGAGCAAGAGGATGGTTGTCAGGGGTGATGACAACAAGGAGAGGTGGCTGGATTGGAGAAATTGCAAAGAAAACAGCGAAGTGCAACTGTTTGGTGGCGACTGCAATAATGGAGGGTTGTCGGGTGTGAAGTAGGGAGGATGTGGAAAGGAATAATAAAGATAAACACCAACTCAAGAGAGAGATATTGCCAGAGTCCTACCCAACCTTTCAGATACAACCCTCGAAAGTAAAAACAGATGTCGACGGCTGTCCTGATAGAAATTAGGGCCAAAATTAAATTCCAAACCTTAATGTAGTACATATAGGAAATGACTAAAAAGAAATGAAAGAAAATATAAAAGAAAGCATAAGAAAAAAAACGAGAATAATTTGTCCCGTCTCCCACGATTGTGAAATCCCGCAATACTGTAGCAGCTATATTACCGCGTCCGCGATAAGCTCCCACATCAATTTTCTTGGTTGGGGAAGCTTCGACCTCACCAGTCGAAGCTTCTGTCTCCTCATCATATGGCGTCAGGTCGACCATGTTGAAGATAGCGGAAATGTTGTAATCTCCCATTAAGTCAATCTTGTTGGCGTTGGCATTCTAAAGTACATCTTGATAGAATATGTATATATCCTATTTTGGCACAATCATGACGAGAACTGTACGTGAATGAGTATCCTCACAAACCAAATCTCGAGCCATCAAATCTGTAATTGACTCATTCCACACTTCGTACTCATCCGAGTGTATCTGATAAACAAGTATGGAAGGAAGAATCAACTCTAGCACGAAATCTATGACAGGCTTGACCACACTGAAGTATAACTACTCAGAAGATGTCCCTTCTTCTTTGAAAGAACTTGGGTCCCATTATAGAATACTCCTTCCTACAAAGGTCCTAAGACAATTTCCAATAGTGTAGTTCATCAATCATGCCTAATCAGCGGTCAATGAGTATACTGTTGAACTGAATTTTATACCCCAATGACTCCTTATGGGCCTTTAGAAGAAACAAAAGACCCTTATCTTGGACATACCGGACTTCCCTTAGCCAAGACAACTCAAAAAGTAGGCTATATATCTGAAAAGTCTGAATTTCTCTTAACTGAGATTGCTCTGTATCTGATATCGACTCTTTAAACTCATAAACCTTTTGGACATCCAATACCGTCTGCAAGACAATAGCTCGATGCGCCACGATCTCATACTCTGCATGAATGCCTATTACCTCAGACTCACTATCTTCAATTATTGTCAACTCAGTTGTAGTCTTTCTCCCGAGTTCAACTCAAATTCCTGGCGTCTCCTCCTCCTCGGTTGGAAGTTGAAAATTATCTTTGGAATCTTTATCCTCTTTTGGATCATTATTTATTTCTTCAACTGCTCCCTGATCAATGAAAACAACCACTCTCCTGGTTGTACAATCCAATTCACTATGCCCAAAATCATAGCACCTGAAGNGTCTTTCTCCCGAGTTCAACTCAAATTCCTGGCGTCTCCTCCTCCTCGGTTGGAAGTTGAAAATTATCTTTGAAATCTTTATCCTCTTTTGGATCATTATTTATTTCTTCAACTGCTCCCTGATCAATGAAAACGACCACTCTCCTGGTTGTACAATCCAATTCACTATGCCCAAAATCATAGCACCTGAAGCACTTCTTGGCTGAGACAGATTTTGGAATGCGGCTTGGTTTCACCTGTTCTCCACTCTGAATTAGCTTTTCCTCTCACGNGCACCTGAAGCACTTCTTGGCTGAGACAGATTTTGGAATGCGGCTTGGTTTCACCTGTTCTCCACTCTGAATCAGCTTTTCCTCTGACGGGGTGGGTTAGTTTGGATGTTCTCTTGAGTGTATTATGACTGCAAGATCCCAATGTTGAACTCTGCCTGTAAGATGTGGTGGTCGCCCAAGGTCTGAACATTCAATCTTACTAAGCTGGTAGGGATTGACGCTGCATCTCTTGCTTCATCTTGGACTAGGTAGTAATCAGTCTTTTTCCCTCACACTAACGTATGGCCTTCAGATTCTCCTTATGAAAATGTCGTGGGCTATTTTCTTCATCACTGAAATTCTCCCTATGGAAGGGATTCAAATCCTCATGTCTTTCTCCCCTACAACTCTTCATATCCGGGTTGGGTAATCTCTCTGTGAATCTCATCATCAATCTTTGCAAGCCTCTGCTGGAGGTGACATATCTCCCATTATATCTCATCCNCACTGAAATTCTCCCTATGGAAGGGATTCAAATCCTCATGTCTTTCTCCCCTACAACTCTTCATATCCGGGTCGGGTAATCTCTCTGTGAGTCTCATCATCAATCTTTGCAAGCCTCTGCTGGAGGTGACATATCTCCCATTATATCTCATCTCGGGTAAAGTTCGATATGCATTTCCTTGGTGACATGATTAAGGTTTGGGATTTATAGAAGTGGAGGAAAGGAAAAAAAAACTTTTTATTTATGGCGGATGTTAGAAAACTCTAGGATATAACTAGGATCAGGCTAGCTCAAACACTAAATTATATTAAAATTCACCAAAACCATAATAGAAAAACAAATATTATTACTTGAAGCAACTAAGCAGTTACAATCAACACACTTCAAAAGAAAATACAACAACACGACACATGGATATCGAAGATAGCGACAGACACAACACAAATAATAAAACAAGGGTTGGATCTCGGGGTGGTGGTGATCGAAAAAGGTTTGGCCCTCTGACGAGGTATTAAGGAGTGGGTGAAGGTTGGAAGGCGTGGCGACTGCAAAGGGTGTGAACGGAGGCAGGGAAGGGGAGATGTTGCGGCAAGGGGAGGAAGATGGAAGGAGAGGAATGGATGGTTGGGTGGCCAGAACAACAAAAATCAGCAGGAAAAAGTTATTTTCGGGCGGCTACAGTGAGGGGCAATGTTGGGGGAAATCACGAGAGATGCGGGGAATTGCAGGACAACAAGATGATGTTTGTCTAGGGTGGCGAAAACAAGGACAGGTGTTTGAAATGGGGAAACTGTAGAGAAAAAAACAAGAGGCAGTTGTTTAAGGGCGGCTGTAGCAATGGAGAGATGTCAAGAGCAATGTGGGAATGATGTGGAAAGGGATAAGANGGAATTGCAGGACAACAAGATGATGTTTGTCTAGGGTGGCGAAAACAAGGACAGGTGTTTGAAATGGGGAAAATGTAGGGAAAACAACAAGAGGCAGTTGTTTAAGGGCGGTTGTAGCAATGGAGAGATGTCAAGAGCAATGTGGGAATGATGTGGAAAGGGATAAGGAAGACAAACACCACCTCAAAAGAGAGATACAACTTAAGCACCACCCAGACCTTTAGATACAANATAAGAAAGACAAACACCACCTCAAAAGAGAGATACAACTTAAGCACCACCCAGACCTTTAGATACAACCCCCAAAAAGATAAACAGATGCCGACGACTGTCCTAACAGAAATGTAATCGAAAACTGAATTCTAAACCCTAATATATAACATATATATGAAATAATTAAAAAAAGAATGAAAGATAATAGGAAAGNAAAGATAAACAGATGCCGACGACTGTCCTAACAGAAATGTAATCGAAAACTGAATTCTAAACCCTAATATATGACATATATATGAAATAATTAAAAAAAGAATGAAAGATAATAGAAAAAAAAGCAAAAGAAAGGAAAAACATGACTGCATAAGAAAGGAAAACATGACTATTTCGGCCCGTCTCCTGTGATTGTAAAATCTCGCGGTACTGTACTCCCGCATCAAGATCATTAGTGTCAACTCATCTCATGTCAATGGCAACAANAGCAAAAGAAAGGAAAAACATGACTGCATAAGAAAGGAAAACATGACTATTTCGGCCCGTCTCCTGTGATTGCAAAATCTCGCGGTACTGTACTCCCGCATCAGGATCATTAGTGTCAACTCATCTCATGTCAATGGCAACACTCATAAAGCAATTTTTGTTGAGCTCCCATGCCTCTTTAAACATCTGCAATCCTCTGTCTATAAACAGCTTTAACCTTAATAATCTTGCACCGCCAAGCTACCACAAACTTCAGGCATGTAAAAATAATCTCCTTAAAATTCAAGAGTTTCAGTGTGTTCCTTCCATGGGCCTTTATGCCTTTACTGTCAATCCTTAATGGTGATGATTGGCCAAAGGCCACATGGATTTCACCGTCTCTAAACTAAGCTCGCCACTAGCAAAGGGGATCTTAGGACACTCCATAATCAGAAAAGGCTGCGTTGTTCAGGTAATGACAGCACAATGGCTATCCCATGCAAAATGTTGTTATGTTATTGTCAATGGCCTCGCCATGATACCTAAACTAAAGCCACCAGCCCATCTCCTCACCATTGGTCTACTTGTGGGAGAGTTCAACCACTTCCTATTGCCCTGAGGAAACATCGTGAGGCTATTTAACTACTACTATAGAGAGTTGCTTCAATAAGGGGGGCTCAAGATAGAGGCGCACTAATGAATTAATTTATTAACTCCATCATTCTCCAACCCTACTTCCAACCACGACACTGCTCTCTAAGAATTCCTTTAAGGACAGGAAAACTCAGACTGGCTTAGAATGGAATGCAACATAAAGGTAAAATTTGGGCAGAAAAACTCAAAAGTTCGCCATTCCTTATTAAGGGCCCGTTTGGGGCAGCTTATAAGTGCGGGCGGCAATTTCAAAATGCCGCCGTATCGTTTGAATTGCGTGTTTCTCCAACTTATTCAAAAATTGTGTTTTGAATTTGTTAAACACGCGGCCCGCGGGATGATCCTTGCGGGCCTCGTTTTCGTTAGTGTTTTCGGTTCGTATTACTCACGTGACCCTCCCTGCTACTCGTTCGCATATCTCCCAAATCCTAGGCGCTCCTCCTCTACTTCGCGATTTCCGATCCTCCCTCTTCCTCATCCTGTAACTGCTTCATTGGCCGCACTGTCATCTTTTAGCTGCATCGAAGAGAAAGATTGCAAGCTTTCTTACAATGGCGGGCTTTTGAGGTAACAACACTCCCTTTATCTCTCTCTTTCTTCTCTCTTCATTGGGAAGCTTTTGTTTTTTGTTTTTGTTTTTTTTGGATTTATGGATGATTGGATCTGACTCGGTTATTAGAATTGTAAAAGGTAAGAAAAAAAAAACAATTTTGATGCCTTTTTTTGTTCTATTTGGATGGTTTTGATGAATCAGTTTGAGCGTTTTGGTGATGGGATCCAGATTGAAGTTCGAGCTTGATTCCTTCCAACGGTACTGGATCAGATTTTGAATATTTCTGTGATTGAATAATTTAAATAACATCGTAATTGAAAACGAAAAACGAAATCAAAGGCAAGAAATCTCCAAACAAATCATCCGCTTCACAGAAGAAGTCGAAGAAAGCTTTTCGATCCAAAATTGACTCTGATGCCTCCATGAAATCAAGCCCAAAACCTTCTACAAGAACTACTCCCAAGAAACAGAGAGGTGGAATTGTTGATTCAGCTGAAGATGGACCCGAGTTAGGGCCTTTCCTTCTCAAACATGCTAGAGAATTGATCTCTTCAGACAACCATAGAAG
>JXCR01148667.1:97223-150088 GCA_002079205.1 Phalaenopsis hybrid cultivar | reverse complement strand
ATATATATATACATACATACATATATATATACATACATATATATATATATACATACATATATATATATATATATAGATACATACATATATATATATATATATATACACGATACAAATCATCTTCAAAAAAGGGCCAAGCCTTCACGTAACAAAATATTATAAAAGAAAATTAAAGTATTTTAAGAGAAGATCCAAAATAATGATGAGACACAGAATGTTGTTTGTTATGAATCAGGCTTGAGCTTGTGTTCTTGAAGCCTGCATATGCTGGAAATTTATAGAAAGAGGAAATTTTGAATGTGCGGTAAAACAGAATCGAATAGAACTGACTCAGATCAAAGCAAAATGCCAAAAAAAAAATATTTTTATTTTTTATTACTAAAAACAAATTAATATTATTGAGAATTAAATAAAGTTTAGGGTCGTATTGTAAATAGGAAATAAAGAATAAATGTAGGGCTTTATTTGTAAAGAATGATGTAAGGCTCTATAAAAACCAAAATTTTAGTGAAAAGATGAGTTTTCCTGAACATTTCTTTCCATTGTGAATTTATAGTGGTGGGTAGCGAAGAACAGAGACTAGGAGTGAAAAACTCACATGAAAGAGTTGTGATACAGTCTCGCCTACAGCTAACTGGGACAACAATGCAATCAGGGCAAACTGGGATGGCAACCACGGGCGTGGAGAACTCGCGATACAGTTGCGATCAGAGCTACGCAGGGAGGTCTCGATGGGATCGGGGTGATACAGTCGTGATTAGAGCTGACTAAGAAGGCAAGGACGAGATTGCGACAAGGAACAGGCGACACGGTCGCGGAGTTCTCTGTGTGTCGTGATTCGGTTCTTGCTGTGAAACCAGTGAGGCAGTCGTTGGTTTAGAGAGTCCTCTGCAGCTGGATTTGCGAGACGAGGAAGAGGAGACGTCGGGGATAAAAGGAGTTGGCGGACTAAATTGCACTCTAGTTAGGAAGTAACAAGTAAGTAACAACGGAAGCTTCGGTTTTTTTTTTTTAAGGTTCGAATGTCAGGAGAAGGAGATGATGCGGGAGCTAAAGGATTGGAACTTCTAGATGAGATAGATCCTGAAGTTTTGAAGGTCTTGGTTAAGCTCATACGGAGAGCTAGCGTTTCAACAGAAACCATTATCTCAACACCTGCTCTGAAGTAGGTGAAGCTAGATCTCCCTCCTATAGATCTGAAGCTCAATGGACCGATCACGTATCTGAGTTGGTTGAGTCGGATCGAGACTGCTCTAGTAGGGTAAAGACTAAAAAGATACCTGACGGGTATCAAGCCAAAAAGTGACTATGCAAGCATTGCTTTACACCTAGTTAGTGTTCAGTGGATGACATTCGAAAGGTGAACGACATCTGAACGAAACTGAAGAAGATCTATGCTGGAGCTAAGAACCATATGAAGATATTTCATATTAAACGTGAGATAAAAGCGGTGGTTCAGGGTAATAAATCCATTTAGCAGTACTCCTTAGCGCCGAAGTAGTTTTTGACAGATCTTGATCACTTATCACCGATGTTGAGCTGTGGTGATCTAGGGTGCAGGAAGGGGGTGATCTTTGCATAGATAAGGACAATATAGTTTCTGGCTCATCTGAAACCGACCATTGATCGGAGGAGATCGATCCTCTTAGCCCAGGCAACGATTCCTTCACTGGATAAGGCCATCGCTGCGATGATACATGAGAAGAGTCGCATGTGGCTACACTTTGAGCTGAGTGGATTTCCGGATACACTATCAACTTTGGCTGCCTCAAGCTCCAGTATGACAGACGTCCAAGGGGAGACCCACAGGTGCTACAACTGTGAATAAGTGGGACACATGAGCAAGGTTTGTCCAAAACCACCAAGGAGAGAGACGAGTGGACATGGACAGTCTAGAGATCATGGTCGTAATCGTGGGAGCCAAAGAACTGGAAGAGAGGCCACAGGGAAAATCTAATAGTGGAGAACGAGGGAGAGAGACGGGTGGTTTTTATCGATGAGGATCACAAACTTTTGGAGATATTGAAAAGAAATCAGAGAGCGGCAGGTGATGTGACTAAGGATGCATCCACTTTATTATCATCCTAGGGGAACATTATTACTTATGCTCATTCAGCCAAAGGAGCTAATAAAACACATGCTCTTGCCTCTTTATCGACAACAAGATCACCAGAATGAATAGTAGATTCTGGTGCATCTCGATATGATATGTGCTGCTAGTGAGTGCTCATTATATATGCACATAGCAGTTCCAGAGAGCATTCAGCCTGCTGATTGAACAACACAGCTTGTTGTTGCCGAGGGTACAATGAGATGTACTAATTCTATGACTATGTCCAATATTTTGCATGCTCCTTCCTTTTCAGTGAACATTTTTTTCATTAGTGTCATTATACTTCAACTAAAATATATTGTTTCATTTGATATTCTTAAGATGATCTTTCAAGAAAAGGGGACTGACACGTTGCATGGTGGACTCTGGTATTTGGATTGATAGGGGGTGGACACAACCTTGGCATCTATGGTATAAAGTTCTAGAGTATGAGGATCTGGGAGGAGTGTAGAGGACGTGCTGATGTTACATCACAAGTGCATAAGGAACTCTTCATTTAGTCCATTGAATCGTTAACATTCGTCTTTGGATGAAAAAAAGCAAATAAACAAAAATTTTTGTGTGACTTTGGTAAGCATAACAGGAGCTCTTATGTTAGTTCTGATACAAAGAGTTCTTGTGTTTTTATTTAGTACACTTAGATGCATCAGGACTTTGTTCTACAACTGCAATCAATGACTATAGATATTTTGTACTTTTATTGATTATTTTTCTCATGTTACTTGGTTATGTCTGATGAGAAACAAAAGTGATGTATTTGTCTGCTTTAAAGACCCTCACAAGGGCAATTCAGACTCAAAATGATGCATTAGTGAAGATATTGAGATCCGATAATAGGACAGAAAATACCAACAAAATATTAAAGTACATGTCAGCCCGAGATACAACATCAAACCATATATCCAAAACAAAGTAAAAGAGATGAAGAATAAATACCTTCTAGAAGTAGCCGGAAGCATGATCTCGATGAATGTCCTAAAACACTTGTGGGGGCAAGCTGTTTTGACAGCCAAATGCTCTCAAGAGTATTGAAGTGACAATCTCCTTGTGAGTTGATCAAAGAAGACAATGGCAGGATCTCCCATTAAAGGTATTTGGTTATGTATGTTTTGTGAAGGATAATATACTATTAATAGAAAAGTTGGATCCCAAAGCTGTGAAGTACGTGTTCGTAGGTTATTTTGCCACTCATAATTGGAATGTTTGTTGGAACCCAATAGATAAGAGACTGTGAGCATGAATGTGACTTTAGAGAATTTGAACCGCACTACACCTTAAAGGTGATCTCATCCTTTGGTAACCCGCTAGATATTGGAGGTATGAGGCGAGAGGGACAATAATGATGGTGAGAGATTCATACATGTGGGAACAATGCCTTGTCCTGTTGTGTGGGAAGGATAAACTAAGGAAGAGCCAAAAAATGAGAAAAATGAGCCCGAAGGTAGTGCGACTCAAGCTCAAGGGGAGCTGAGGTTGTATACAAGGAGGAGACAGAATGAGGGAACAATGCTTACCGTGTCACTCATGCCAACAAGTCCCTTGTCCCGGTTTACCTCGACTCCTGAGACACCAAAATCATCTACCTTGGAATTTGATTACACAGATGATATAATTCCTTTTGTCGTAACGCGGGTCATCCTCCTAATCAATTTTCTTCTAATTGTTTTAGTTTCTAATAAGAAATTGTCAAGTTTGTCTCATTTTCTAAAATATTACATTTACACAGAGCATTCATTGTATCTTTAGACATTGTCTCTATACCCAAGTGTTGGCAGGTAGCTAAGAAGGATCCAAAGTGAAAGACTGCTATGCTGGAGAAACTTGGTGATAACTTGCGAACTCGAAATGCTACCAACAGGGAAAAAGGCAGTTGGGTGCAAATGAGTTTTCACAGTGAAGCAAACCTCAGAAGGGTAAATTGATCGCTACAAAGCAAAATTGGGGGCGAAAGGGTATAGTCAGATGTATAATATCGACAATGATGAGACATTTAAATTAGTGACAAATATGAGCACACTCAGGACACTCGTCTCTCTAGCTATGAATGGTGGATAGAGGTTACACCTACTGGTGTGAATATTGTGTTTCTTTATGGGGATCTGCTAGAAGAGGTGTACATGGAAATACCTCCAGGTTTCAACACAACCAAACAATGGGCAAGATATGTAGACTGACAAAGTCATTGTATGATTTGAAACAGTCTCCTCGAGCTTGGTTTGACAAGTTCAAGAGAGCAATGGTAGGCTTGAGCTATCAACAAATCAATGCTGACCACATAGAGTTCTTTCGAAGAAATGGTGGTCACATTACTATTCTTGTTGTGGAAGCGGATGAAATGATTGTCACTAGTGATGATGAGGGGGTGATTGCTCAATTAAAGGCAAATTTGGGCAAAAAGTTTAAGGTGAAGGACCGGGGACAACTTAGATACTTTCTCGGGATTGAGGTAGCTCTTGGAGCAGAAGGAATTGTTCTATCTCAGAGGAAGTATGTGCTATAATTGCTCACAGAGACAGGTATGTTGAGATGCAAGCCAGCAATTTCATCAATTGATTGGTAGGAAAAAGTGGACGTCGAAAAAGGAGAGTCACTTGATCGTGAGAGGTACCAGAGGTTGGTAGGTCTTCTCATCCATCCGAGTCACACTTGTCCCAACATATCATTTGCAGTAAGCGTGATGAGTCGTTATAAGCATGATCCGAGAAAGGGCCACATGAACGCAGTGTATCAGATTCTGAGATATCTGAAGAGTGCACCAGAGAAGAGGTTGATCTTCAGAAAAAATGAGCATTTACGCATTAAGGGCTACTGCGACTCTGATTGGGCTAGTTGTGTCGATGACATGAGCTCTACATTAGGATAATGTATGTTTGTAGGGGGCAATTTGGCATCTTGGAAGAGCAATAAACAATTTGCAGTTGCGAGGTCGGCGATAGAGGCAGAGTACAGGGCTATGGCTTTAGGAGTTGCTGAGATGTTATGGCTAAGAGCTCTGTTGGTAGAGCTCAAGGTGGGCCAAGGAGCTCAAATGAAGTTGCGGTGCAAAAATAAGTCAGCAATCAACATTGCCAACAACCCAGTGCAGCATGACAGAACCAAGTATGCGGAGATTGATAGGTTCTCCAACAAGGAGAAGTTGAATTATGGATTACTGAAGATAAGTCATGTAGTTTTTAGAGAGCTATTCATGTAGTTTTTAGAGAGCAAGTAGCTGCTTGCCTCACCAAGGAACTTAGCTCATTAGCTCTAAGTTGTGTGACTAGATGTGCACAGTGGACATCTTTTGACCATCTTGGGGGGGGGGAGTGTTGAGAATTATATATAATTTAGGGTCTTATTTGTAAATAGGAAATAGAAAATAAGTTTAGAGATTTATTTGTAAAAAATGTTCTAAGAAACTATAAAAGCCCAAGTCTTTAGTGAATAGATGAGGTTTTCTGAACATTTCTTTCAATTAATATGATTTGAAAACATTCAGAATAGCTTTTAAGTGTTTCAAGCGTTTTTAAAAACAATTATACTTTAATCAAACAGTCAAATATATTTTATTTCAAACGAAAATTTAAATAAGATAAAGAATAAAAGTAGTCCTAAACAACTCTTTAGTAACACAGTAGATGCGAGTCTTTATACATTCTATAAGAGCTTCCTGATTTGAAGGACAGGCATGAAAGTTTAGACCAGGTTAACTGAAAATTTCGGTGAAGGTAACAGCAGCGAAGACGAGAAATAGAGTTCCTCCAATGTATGAAATGACCTGCAAGTTAGAATCTTTAAAGGTAAAATGTTGTGTCGACTAAGAATGGGTATAATATTTCAAGTTGCCATCGGATTTCAGCTTTTGGGTATCTTATCAGTCCACTGAAACTTTCAACTATAAATACCATCCCACCTCCATAGAGGACCTTAGAAAAATTATCAGTGTTATTTGCTTCTAAAACGAGCTACCAAAAATGGAATATTGCAGACAGAAATTTTACGGAAGTAAGAGTTTACGTTGGTAAATGTTAAAATCCTGATGAAATTTCTGATTTTAAACTCCAAATTCTTCATGAAAGAGTTACCTTCTCAGAGATATATGTTCCCAGCAATGAGCCACCTAACACTGCGAGCTGCATAACAGGAAAGACTAACTGTCAAATTTAGCTCTTAAAGAAAGTTCCAGCAGTCAGACAACACCCAGACTTCCATTTGCAATGTTCTGCAAATTTTCTCAGAACTAGAAAAACAATCAGTTTACAATGAATATAATCAGCATGAAATCTATTTTACAGAGTTCTATTGCTCCACAAACATTGTTCATACTACTTGGCAATTTTTTTAGTTCAAATCTTTTCAAGGCATATTTTATTATGTTTACCTGTCATAGCTTTTCTATGTATTAAACAATTGCAGCATTATAAGCTTCTTTTCCTAAATTTGAATATGAGCCATACATAACCATCATTTGTTGATATCCCTTGTGCATATACAAGTTAAACGATTCAAAAATGGAAAAAAAGCATTAAAAAAATTTAAATATTACTCATTGAGATATGATGCAATTATTTGCAGTGAGCCACATACTATTTTCACACGCTAATACGTGCATAGAAGGAATAACATCAGAGGAATATCATAAGACAAACATATATAAAAGAAAAAGAGAAATCTACGATCCTGGGCAAAATAGAGAGCAAGTATATTAGACAATAAAATTCTTGGACAAATGGCTTAAATGAATTTCACTGCAACATAATACAATATTTAGAAGATAATGCTATAATTGCATCTTACCAAAGTTGCAAAAGCATGACCAGCTAGAGCTCCCCCGATTACACCAAGAGGTGAAGCGGCAGCAGCAAGTGCTGTAACGGAAACAACTGCTCTTTTTAAGAGTAGAATTATAGAAAATCATGTCATGAGAAGAAGAAATATAATGAGACGAACCAATTGTAGAGAAAAATGATTTATCGCCCCATTCAGCGAAAAAGACAAGAAAAAAAGTCCTAATCACTGTACTGGCAGCAGCAGTAAGTCCTGCTCCATTGCCTCGGAACTCTGAGATCGCTAATTCTGCCTGAACTGTTATTTATGTCAGCAACATGATGTGTACACTAATACGTACAAAAAACGTAGAGGCACATGAAAAAAAAATCAATAGCTAAATTGAAGGTTTTAGGAGTGGCAATTTGTTTGAAGCAATTGTAGTCATCACAAACTACTGGAATTTCAAAAAATATCGATGATGATTGAAGTGAAATTCCGTCTTTCTGGACCGGGAAAACAATATAATATGTGGTAAACACCCAGCACATTCTGACATGGTGTTCAAGAATATATGCATTAAATCAATACTTTTAATGTTAGAAAGAATTGGTGATACACTATTCATACAAAACGGAGAACATAAGGGAAAAGAAGGAGAACTACAAAAAGCAAAGCAGCTTGTGTAAGAGGCATAGGCAAAATGTAGCAGGTCGAACTGTGGCTGTGTGAACAAACCAAATCATGGTGGGACTACCCAAAGCCGAAAACCCCGCTCCACCATGTGCATGGAAGCCCGGTGCTCTTCTCAATTTCATGATTTACCCTGGCGGAGTCTATCTCCTGCACTCTCCACAGCTGCCTCTGTTTCTGCTTTAAGGAGTTTGAAGAATAGAGCATTCCCTATGCTTTTTTAATTCACACTATGCAGCTACTAAGCCATTCTGATTCCTTCCTCCTTTAAACGAACAATGGGAAGCTTTCACCCTGCTTTCTTCTACTTCATCTTCCTTGGACCAGGACCACCCCCTATCATGGTTTCAACACAGTCTCTCCTACCGTAAAGCGTTACTATTTTCTTTTGAGATCATTTTTTGTTTTCATCTTGTTGAATGTGCACATTGACTTTTTTTTTCTAAATTTTGCATAGATTGAATCATTCCATTACATTAAATCATGTGATTAAATCAATTTTCTATAAGGTTAATGACTGGGCTAGGTTATACTAATATTGTTAGTTAAGGTTTATCATAATTATCGTTTATTTAGATTATATTGTTAGTTTATTATAATNCTAAATTTGAATGGGGGGGGTCTTTGCATAGATAAGGACTATATAGTTTCTGGCTCATCTGAAACCGACCATTGATCGAAGGAGATTGATCCTCTTAGCCCAGGCAACGATTCCTTCACTAGATAAGGCCATCGCTGCGATGATACATGAGGAGAGTCGCATGTGGCTACACTTTGAGCTGAGTGGATTTCCAGATACACTATCAGCTTTGGCTGCCTCAAGCTCCAGTATGACAGACGTCCAAGGGGAGACCCATAGGTGCTACAACTGTGAATAAGTGGGACACATGAGCAAGGTTTGTCCAAAACCACCAGGGAGAGAGACGAGTGGACATGGACAGTCTAGAGGTCATGGTCGTAATCGTGGGGGCAAAAGAACTGGAAGAGAGGCCACAGGGCAAATCTAATAGTGGATAACAAGGGAGAGGGGTGGTTTTTATCGATGAGGATCACAAATTTTTAAAGATATTGAAAAGAAATCAGAGAGCGGAAGGTGATGTGACTAAGGATGCATCCACTTTATTATCATCCTAGGGGAACACTGTTACTTATGCTCATTCAGCCAACGGGGCTAATAAAACACATGTTGCCTCTTTATCGACAATAAGATCACCAAAATGAATAGTAGATTCTAGTGCATCTCGATATAATATGTGCTGCTAGTGAGTTCTCTTTATATACGCACATAGCAGTTCCAGAGAGCATTCAGCCTGCTGATTGAACAACACAGCTTGTTTTTAGGGAGGGTACAATGAGATGTACTAATTCTATGACTATGTCCAACATTTTGCATGCTCTTTTCTTTTCAGTGAATATTTTTTTCATTAGTGTCATTATACTCCAACTAAAATATATTATTTCATTTGATATTCTAAAGGTGATCTTTCAAGAGAAGGAGACTGACACGTTGCATGGTGGACTCTGGTATTTGGATTGATAGGGGGTGGACACAACCTTGACATCTATGGTATAAAGTGCTAGAGTATGAGGATCTGGGAGGAGTGTAGAGGATGTGATGCTGCTACATCACAAGTGCATAGGGAACTCTTCATTTAGCCATTGAATCGTCAGCATTCATTTTTGCATGAAAAAAAGCAAATAAACAAAAATTTGTGTGACTTTGGTAAGCATAACAGGAGCTCTTATGTTAGTTCTGATACAAAGAGTTCTTGTGTTTTTATTTAGTGCACTCAAATGCATTAGGACTTTGTTCTACAACTACAATCAATGACTATACATATTTTGTACTTTTATTGATTATTTTTCTCATGTTACTTGGTTAAATCTGATGAGAAACAAAAGTGATGTGTTTGTCTGCTTTAAAGACCATCACAAGGACAATTCAGACTCAAAACGATGCATTAGCGAAGATATTGAGATCCCATAATAGGAAAAAATATACCAACAAAATATTGAAGTACATGTCAGCACGAGATACAACATCAAATCATATATCCAAAACAAAGTAGAAGAGAGGAAGAATAGATACCTTCTAGAAGTAGCCGGAAGCATGATCTCGATGAATGTCTTAAAACACTTGTGGGGGCAAGCTGTTTTGACAGCCAAATGCTCTCAACAGTATTGGAGTGACAATCTCCTTGTGAGTTGATCAAAGAAGATAATGGCAGGATCTCCCATTAAAGGTATTTGGTTATGTATGTTTTGTGAAGGATAATATACTATTAATAGAAAAGTTGGATCCCAAAGTTGTGAAGTACGTGTTCGTGGGTTATTTTGCCACTCAGAAGGGGAATGTTTGTTGGAGCCCAATAGATAAGAGACTGTGAGCATGAATGTGACTTTTAGAGAATTTGAACCGCACTACACCTTAGAGGTGATCTCATCCTTTTGTAACCCGCTAGATATTGGAGGTATGAGGCCAGAGAGGGACAGTAATGATGGTGAGAGATTCAAATATGTGGGAGCAATGCCTTGTCCCGTTGTGTGGGAAGGATAGACTAAGGAAGAGCCAAAAAATGAGAAAAATGAGCCAGAAGGTAGTGGGACTCAAGCTCAAGGGGAGCTGAGGTTGTATACAAGGAGGAGACAGAATAAGGGAACAATGCTTACCGTGTCACTCATGCCAACAAGTCCCTTATCCCGGTCTACCTCGACTCCTGAGACACCTAAATCATCTACCTTGGAATTCGATTACACATATGATATAATTCCTCTCATCGTAACGTGGGTCATCCTCCTAATCAATTTTCTCCTAATTGTTTTAGGTTTTAATAATAAATTGTCAAGTTTGTCTCATTTTCTAACATATCACATTTACACAGCATTCATTGTATCTTTAGACATTGTCTCTATATCCAAGTGTTGGCAGGTAGCTAAGAAGGATCCAAAGTGAAAGACTGATATGCTGGAGGAACTTGGTGCTCTCGATAAGAAAAGAACGTGCGAACTCGCATTGCTACCAGCAGGGAAAATGGCAGTTGGGTGCAAATGGGTTTTCACAGTGAAGCAAACCTCAGAAGGGTAGATTGATCGCTACAAAGAAAAATTGGGGGCGAAAGGGTATAGTCAGATGTATAACATTGACTATGATGAGACATTTACACCAGTGAAAAATATGAGCACACTCAGGACACTCGTCTCTCTAGCTATGAATGGTGGATAGAGGTTACACCTACTGGTGTGAATATTGTATTTCTTTATGGGGATCTGCTAGAAGAGGTGTACATGGAAATACCGCCAGGCTTCAACACAACCAAACAATGGGAAAGATATGTAGACTGAGAAAGTCATTGTATGATTTGAAACAGTCTCATCAAGCTTGGTTTGACAAGTTCAAGAGAGAAATGGTAGGCTTGAGCTATCAGCAAATCAATGCTGACCACATAGAGCTCTTTCGACGACATGGTGGTCACATTACTATTCTAGTTGTGGAAGCGGATGAAATGACTGTCACTAGTGATGATGAGGGAGTGATTGCTCAATTAAAGGCAAATTTGGGCAAAGAGTTTAAGGTGAAGGACCGGGGACAACTTAGAT
The DNA here is from genome assembly GCA_002079205.1 of Phalaenopsis hybrid cultivar. Classification (NCBI taxonomy): domain Eukaryota; kingdom Viridiplantae; phylum Streptophyta; class Magnoliopsida; order Asparagales; family Orchidaceae; genus Phalaenopsis; species Phalaenopsis hybrid cultivar. The sequence goes on along the minus strand of JXCR01148667.1, from coordinate 138,939 downwards.
ACTTTCTCGGGATTCAGGTAGTGGAGTAGAAGGAATTGTTCTATCTCTGAGGAAGTATGTGCTAGAATTGCTCACAGAGACAGGTATGTTGAGATGCAAGCTAGCAATTTCATCAATTGATTAGTAGGAAAAAGTGAACGTCGAAAAAGGAGAGTCACTTGATCGTGAGAGGACCAGAGGTTGGTAGGTCTTCTCATCCATCCGAGTCACACTTGTCCCAACATATCATTTGCAGTAAGCGTGATGAGTCGTTATAAGCATGATCCGATAAAGGGCCACATGAATGCAGTGTATCAGATTCTAAGATATCTGAAGAGTGCACCAGAGAAGAGGTTGATCTTCAGAAAAAATGAGCATTTAGGCATTAAGGGCTACTGTGACTCTGATTGGGCTAGTTGTGTCGATGACATGAGCTCTACATCAGGATAATGTATGTTTGTAGGGGGTAATTTGGTATCTTGGAAGAGCAATAAACAGTCTGTAGTTGCGAGGTCGGCGATAGAGGCAGAGTACAGGGCTATGGCCTTAGGAGTTGCTGAGATGTTATGGCTAAGAGCTCTGTTGGTAGAGCTCAAGGTGGACCAAGGAGCTCAAATGAAGTTGCGGTGTGAAAATAAGTCAAGAATCAACATTGCCAACAACCCAGTGCAGCATGACAAAACCAAGTATGCAGAGATTGATAGGTTCTCCATTAAGGAGAAGTTGAATTATGGATTACTGAAGATAAGTCATGTAGTTGTTAGAGAGCCAGTAGCTGCTTGCCTCACCAAGGAACTTAGCTCATTAGCTCTAAGTTGTGTGATTAGATGTGCACAGTGGACATCTTTTGACCATCTTGGGGGGAGTGTTGAAAATTATATATAGTTTAGGCTCTTATTTGTAAATAGGAAATAGAAAATAAGTTTAAAGATTTATTTGTAAAAAATGTTCTAAGGAACTATATAAGCCCAAGTTTTTAGTGAATAGATGAGGTTATCTGAACATTTCTTTCAATTAATATGATTTGAAAACACTCAAAATAGCTTTTAAGTGTTTCGAGTGTTTTTAAAAACAATTATACTTTAATCAAACAATCAAAAATATTTTATTTCAAATGAAAATTTAAATAAGATAAAAAATAAAAGTAGTCCTAAACAACTCTTTAGTAACACAGTAGATGCGAGTCTTTATACCTTCTATAAGAGCTTCCTGATTTGAAGGACAGGCATGAAAGTTTAGACAGGTTAACTGAAGATTTCGGTGAAGGTAACAGCAGCGAAGACGAGAAATAGAGTTCCTCCAATGTATGAAATGACCTGCAAGTCAGAATCTTTAAAGGTAAAATGTTGTGTCGACTAAGAATGGGTATAATATTTCAAGTTGCCATCGGATTTCAGCTTTTGGGTATCTTATCAGCCCACTGAAACTTTCAACTATAAATACCATCCCACCTCCATAGAGGACCTTAGAAAAATTATCAATGTTATTTGTTTCCAAAACGAGCTACCAAAAAAGCAATATTGCAGACAAAAATTTTACGGAAGTAAGAGTTTACGTTGGTAAATGTTAAAATCCTGATGAAATTTCTGATTTAAAACTCCAAATTCATCATGAAAAAGTTACCTTCTCAGAGATATATGTTCCCAGCAATGAGCCACCTAAGACTGCGAGCTGCAAAAGAGGAAAGACTAACTGTCAAATTTAGCTCTTAAAGAAAGTTCCAGCAGTCAGACAGCACCCAGACTTCCATTTGCAATGTTCTGCAAATTTTCTCAGAACTAGAAAAACAATCAGTTTACAATGAATATAATCAGCAAGAAATCTATTTTACAGAGTTCTATTGCTCCACAAACATTGTTCATACTACTTGGCAATTTTTTTAGTTCAAATCTTTTCAAGGCATATTTTATTATGTTTACCTGTCATAGCTTTTCTATGTATTAAACAATTGCAGCATTATAAGCTTCTTTTCCTAAATTTGAATATGAGCCATACATAACCATCATTTGTTGATATCCCTTGTGCATATACAAGTTAAACGATTCAAAAATGGAAAAAAAGCATTAAAAAAATTTAAATATTACTCATTGAGATATGATGCAATTATTTGCAGTGAGCCACATACTATTTTCACAAGCTAATACGTGCATAGAAGGAATAACATCAGAGGAATATCATAAGACAAACATATATAAAAGAAAAAGAGAAATCTACGATTCTGGGCAAAATAGAGAGCAAGTATATTAGACAATAAAATTCTTGGACAAATGGCTTAAATGAATTTCACTGCAACATAATACAATATTTAAAAAATAATGCTATAATTGCATCTTACCAAAGTTGCAAAAGCATGACCAGCTAGAGCTCCCCCGATTACACCAAGAGGTGAAGCGGCAGCAGCAAGTGCTGTAACGGAAACAACTGCTCTTTTTAAGAGTAGAATCATAAAAAATCATGTCATGAGAAGAAGAAATATAATGAGACGAACCAATTGTAGAGAAAAATGATTTATCGCCCCATTCAGCGAAAAAGACCAGGAAGAAAGTGCTAATCACTGTACTGGCAGCAGCAGTAAGTCCTGCTCCATTGCCTCGGAACTCTGAGATCGCTAACTCTGCCTGAACTGTTATTTATGTCAGCAACATGGTGTGTACACTAATACGTACAAAAAAAGTAGAGGCACATGAAAAAAAAAATCAACAGCTGAATTGAAGGTTTTAGGAGTGGCAATTTGTTTGAAGCAATTGTAGTCATCACAAACTACTGGAATTTCAAAAAATATCGATGATGATTGAATTGAAATTCCGTCTTTCTGGACCGGGAAAACAATATAATGTGGTAAACACCCAGCAAATTCTGACATGGTGTTCAAGAATATATGCATTAAATCAATACTTTTAATGTTAGAAAGAATTGGTGATACACCATTCATACAAAATGGAGAACATAAGGGAAAAGAAGGACTACAAAAAGCAACGCAGCTCGTGTAAGAGGCATAGGCAAAATGTAGCAGGACGAACTGCGGCTGTGTGAACAAACCAAATCATGGTGGGACTACCCCAAGCTGAAAACCCCGCTCCACCTTGTGCATGGAGGCTCGGAGCTCTTCTCAATTTGATGATTTACCCTGGCGGAGAATCTCCTGCACTCTCCTTAGCTGCCTCTGTTTCTGCTTTAGGGAGTTTGAAGAATAGAGCATTCCCTATGCTTCTTTAATTCACACTATGCAGCTGCTAAGCCATTCATGGTTTCTCCTTTAAACGAACAATGGGAAGCTTTCAACCTGGTTTCTTCTCCTTCATCTTCCTTGGACCAGGACCACCCCCTATCATGGTTTCAACAGTCTCTCCTACCGTAAAGCGTTAACTATTTTCTTTTAAGATCATTTTTTGTTTTCATCTTGTTGAATGTGCACATTGACTTTTTTTTTTAATTTTGCATAGATTGAATCATTCCATTACATTAAATCATGTGATTAAATCAATTTTCTATAAGGTTAATGACTGGGCTAGGTTAGACTAAGTAATTACTTTTAATATTTTGTTAGTTAAGGTTTATCATAATTATTGTTTATTTAGATTATATTGTTAGGTTATTATAATATTTATTTTGGTGTAATAAGAATTAACATGGCTTTCTTGTGAGAAAACCTAGGGGAAGTAGATTATACGTGTTTTAATAATTAATTAGCTTTTAATATCTTTATCTGCATTCTTGTAATTAATAGTAGGTTGGTGTTATTTAAGACCTTCTAGATAATATATATCTAACATTGTTTCTTTAGATTGAGAGGAAGTAGGTTCAAAGAGTATAATTTGAGATAAATAATAGTTATTTATTGAGGAATAAATATACACTTTTTTGTTATGAGTGCAATTCTTAATATTTTATAACAATTTTTAGATATTTGTAATTTGTCAGTTCTTCGTTTCTTTAGTTATCTACAACACGTCATAAATGTCTCTTTATGTTTATAATGAAATAGTAAGTTGTATGAAAATTTTTTCTTAAATTATTACTATCCAGATTCTCATATAAGGAACTAATTCATGTACAGGCAGTGTTACTATGTTAAATTTTATTCATACAACTCATACTTTGATATATCAATAATAATAATAATAATAATAATAATAATAATAATATTGATAAAATACTTCTTGAAAATTTGCAACATATAAAACTATATGTCTGAATGGAATGGTTTGTAGATCGGTAGAACGTTTTTGCATATTTTGGATATTTGCTAGCAAGGCCAATAAATCTATAGAGTAACTACCTTATAAAAAATCATTGAATTTTTTTGAGTTGATATTAATCATCCTAGTTTGATAATGTTTTGATAAAATATATTATATATATATCATGATTGACAAATGACTATTGAGTCATACTTAGAGAGGCATGAGCATACCAGATGTGATTACATATGTCAGCATAAAAGTGCATTAATTGATTATAATATACATTTAAATGATAATAAATATCATTATGCTAAAAACATCTTTAAATATACTTTTTATCAAACATTGCTAATTCAATGTGATGATATGATGGCACTTAATAGTGATGCATATGATACGCTTCCACGCCAAAATTAGCAAACAAACCAAAACAAAATCGCAATAGATTGGTAAAAACACAAATAAGGGCTACTCTTACAACAATTGAAGGAAAAAACAAGCAAGATACAAAAATAATCTACTTTCGAGATGTAGGTCGGCTCTCCTACACCCTAGACATTGCTAGGAACAACGCCAAAAGAAGAAAAACACAGCAGCCACAAAATAATGCATAAAAAAAATCAAACCCTAGGTTTCTCCTGTTAATAAAATCCCCTCATAACATTTGAAAACTTTCCTTACAAGCTTTCCCTCCCAACACCCTCAATTCCTCCTCCTTGAGTCTGTGTGGATCCCACCTGCTCCCCTCTCTTCTGCTGCGGTAAGAGGCCGCTCGACCTCTTCAATTGACGATGACCGGTCCGCCTGTTGAAAGAGCGGGTCGGCTGGGTGGTATTTGATCGGTCTAGGCGGGACCGGTCCCCTTCTGCCTGTTACGAGCGTAACAATACTCCCTTCCCAAAGACATACCTTGTCCTCAAGGTGGGAGAATGGAAACTACTAGGGGATCACCTCGTACGACTCACATGTTGCCTCATAGCATGACAGTCCTTTCCACTTAACTAATTGCTCCTCTCCCCTACTTCTTGGCGCACTCCTACGATCTCTAGCGACTCTAGAATTACTTCCAAGTCCTCCGTCAGTGTCGGCGGTAGTGTAGACGAGGGTGCATGATAATGGTAGTAACTTCAAATGTAATGCAGGTAATGGTAGTAACTTCAAATGCAGGCTACTGCTACGATGCGTGTCATCACTTCCTTGTCATAAATTTTTGTCGATAGGGCTTCAATTTCAAGTAGACCGTGTCTTCTGGTTCAAATTGCACCTCTTTCTTGTGTTCGTTAGCCTTCCTCTTCATTATTTGTTGAGCTCTCAGTAAATGCCCCTTAAGCTCGACCAGTATCCTGTCCTCTCCTCAAAGTACCGATTGACACTGGATACCGGTGTGGTGCAATGTCTATAATGTATCAAGAAAGGTGGATCCCGTCCAAACAATACCTTGAAAGGGGTTGTCTGTGTTGTAGTGTGGTACGAAGTATTATATGAATATTTGGCTCATGAAATCCACTTAGCTCATAACTTTGGTGTATTGAATACAAAATAACACAAATATGTCTCCACACTCCTGTTGACAACCTCTGTTTGCCCATCAGTTTGAGGATAATATGCGGTGATCTTTTTAAGGATTGCCCTTGCAACCTGAATAGCTCCTTTCAGAAGTGGTTGAGGAACACTTTGTCCCTATCCAATAAAATCCGATTATGGCACCCCGTGCAAACGGATAACTTCATGGATAAACAACGCCGCAACTGAGAACACAGTGTAGGGATGTTGTAAGGGAATGAAATATGCATACTTAAGCGATCCACGACCACCATAATCATCGTAAACTCTTCTAACTGTGACAACCTCTCGATAAAATCCATCGTCACTTCTTCCCAAATCTTCTCTGGCAATGCTAATGGTTGTAGTAACCCCTTAGTGTCGTGGCCAAGTACATGTGTCGCTGGCAAACATCACATTTTGTCACCATTTCTCCACGTCTCTTCATATCCCCACCAAATAAAACTCTGTCGTCAGACAACTATAGGTCTTTTGCACCCTTGAATGTCCCCCGATTGCGCTGCCATGAAACCCTTATGATAATTCACTTCTTCCCAAATCTTTTCAGGTAATGCTAATGGTTGTAGTAGCCCCTTAGTGTCGTGGCCAAGTACATGTGTCGCTGGCACACATCACATTTTGCCACCATTCCTCCACGTCTCTGCATATCCCCACCGAATAAAACTCGGTCGTCAGACAACTATAGGTCTTTTGCACCCTTGAATGTCTCCCAATTGCACTGCCATGAAACCCTTATAATAATCTAGGAATATACTTTGATGACTTGGGTTGCACAAATTGCCCTGATGAAGCAGTTGTTGTCCCCTCAAGGCAAATCCTGGAGGACTGTTTGGATCCTGTAGTAATTCAACCCTTATTTTCCTCAGCTCCTCATCCCTTTCGCTCTGTTGTCTCCCCGCCTGCCAATCTAAGACCAAGGGTACCGATAGGGCCGCCAATTAAGGTTTCTCTACCTTTCTCGACAGTTTGTCAGCTGCCTTATTCTCCAATCATGGCCAGTACTGAATCTCGACCCATACCCCAGTAACTTGGATAGTCATCTCTGATGTTCCTCAGTCAACACCCACTGCTCCAGCAGATAATTTAAACTCCTCTGATCTATCCTAACTAAGAAATGTCACCCCAACAGGTATAACCGCCACTTTTGAATAGCCAACACAATTGTCATCAATTCCCACTCATATGTTGACTTTAGCCTCACTTTGGTTGTAAGAATCTAGTTAAAGTGGAAAGTCGGCCTTGATCCTGCATAAGCACTACTCCTAATTCGTACCTTGACGCATCTGTCTCCACCACAAATGATTTATTGAAATTTAGAATTGCTAATACCGATACGCTAGTCATGACCTTCTTCAGCTGTTTAAAGGCCTGTCTTGATGCTTCTCCCCATTTGAAATGGTTTTTCTTCAATTGCTCTGTCAGTGGTCATGCTATCGTGTCATATCTTCTCACGGACTTCTAGTAGTATCTGGTGAGACCCAGGAATCCTCTCAACTCATGCTTCCTTGGTAAGGGTCAATCAAACATAGCCTCAATCTTGGACTAATGCACTACTACATATGTTCTGGTCACCACATGTCCTAGGCACTCCACCTGCAACTGTGTAAAAGAACATTTTTTCAAGTTAGCATACAATTGGTTCTTCCTCAACGTCTCTAGGACTGTCCTCAGGAGCCCCACATGCTCTCTTTGTACGACTGTAGATCAGAATATTATCAAGAAAATCAGGACAAATTTTTGAAGATAAGATTGAAAAAACCTATTCATGAAAGATTGAAATGTCGATGGGGCATTGGTGAGGCCAAATGACATCACTAAGAACTCATAATATCCTTCATGTGTCCTGAATACTGTCTTGTACATATTCGCCGGATTCATCCAAATTTGATGGTAACGTGACTTCAAATTAATTTTTGAGAAAATAACTGCCCCATAAAATACATCCAGTAACTCATCAATCACAAGAATAAGGAATTTGTCCAACACTGCTTCCTTGTTCAAAGAACTATAGTTCACGCAGAATCTCCAACTACCATTTTTTTCTTCATCAACTGGACGGGACTGGAAAAAAGAGCTCACACTAGATAATCCCTGCCTCGAGCATCTCCTAGATCAGCTTCCCTATCTCGTCCTTCTAAATCTTAGGGTACTTGTATGGTCTGATGCTGATGGGGAGAAACATTCTCCTTCAATGTAATAACATGCTTGTGCTCCCTCTGAGGTGATAACCCAATTGGCTGCTAGAAAATATTAGTAAGCTACTATAAGAGTTGTTGGACCCCTTTTGGAAACTCTGCTAATTCTATATCTCGAACCTCCTCAATGCTCTGCAACTCCATCAAGTAACTCAGTTGCTCCCCGAATCTATTTGAACATGGTTTGAGCGACACCATGGTTTTGAATAACTTAGCATCTCCCCTCAGCACCACCTTCATATCCTACACTTGGAACTCCATCGTTAAGGACTTCCAATCGACCTTCATCTCTCCCAATGTTCGCAATCATTTCATCCTCAAACGCACATATGTGCTGCCAAATCTAAAGGAAGTTTTCCACCACCTGTACGCATGCAGTGTCAGAAACAGCCCCTTGCAGATTCTCTGACTTTTCTCCACCTTCCCTGTCCCCATCATGATGCCAAAGCTCCTGTAGTCACCAGCTTCAACCCTAACTTCTCCACAACCTTATTTAAGAAGAAGTTATTGGTGGCCCCACTATCCACCAACACTACAACTGGTTGTGCCCCGATCCATTCCCTCACCTTCATGGTGTGATTCGAGGTAAATCTCACCACTGAATTGAGGGACATTTCCGCAACATTCAAATGCAGATGCTCCTCCTCTGCTTCCTCTTATGATTCCTCACTTATTGTATCCTCCTGAATTAAAAGAACCTGAAGAACGCGCTCCTTGCAATGGTGTCCTGGAGCATATTTCTCGTCACAGCGGTAACATGATCATTATGCTCTTTTGTCATGAACTTCTACATCTACGATGCACTTGAAATTACCCTCGGGTCGGGGTCATGTACTCTTCTCCTTCGGCGTCTCTTTCTGAAATGACACTGTTAAGGTCTTCAGTGTCATAATAATCACGACGCTCTTGTAGAATCCCCTGATGTTACCGCCTCTACTGGTCTTCTTCACCTGCTTCTTATCCTCCACTATCTGGGCGAGCTCCATCATTTCCCTCAATCCACGCGGTCTCAAGGAGTGGATGACAGCTCTTACTTCGGTTTTTAGGCCTTTCAAGAAGTTTCCTTCCAGTTCTACTGCAGAAATCCCCCTCAAACTCTCAGATAAGAGCTCAAACTTCTCTCGGTATTCCATAATTGTCTCCTCCTGAGTCACAACATAGAATTGCTCGTGTAGGTCTCCTTCCCGAATGTCTCGAAAACACTCCAACAAGCAATCCTTAAATTTATCCCATGAGTGCATCGAATACATTGCCTCCATCCACTAGAACAATGCTAAAGTCTTTCTCTCCAAGCATAATCACGCTGCCATGAGCTTCTCTTCCTCAGTCAAACCGTTGATTGCAAATTACCGCTCCACCCGATGCACCCATCCATGTGTATCCTCTCCTTCAAAGATCGACATCTTCAGTTTTATAACCCTTGCATTTCCACCCCAACTTCCTCTCCCTTCAGAATTTTCCACCATGTATCTAGGGTGAAACACCCTCCTATGGTCATAGGCATATCCCACTCACGATTCCCTTCTTCCTCCATCATAATTTTTCATGCCCTTCTACCATCTCTTCTCCAATTTTCAGCCCATCCCCCTCCATTTAAAGACTCCACTCCCCCTTCTCTCGGAGCCCTAGGGGGACGCTCTTATAGATAGATGATGTCTTCTTCGTTGTCTTCTCGTTCGATCACCTTCCCCCTTGACCTGGCCAAGGTTTCCCTGATCAACCCTTGGTTAGGGTTTGCAGCTGGAGTGGTCGGCACGACCTTGGATTGCATCTCCATTCCATGGTAGCAAACTTTCCATTTCAGAACGAATTTTCTCTACCTCTTCTTCTAGCACATCAACCTTCTTTGTCGTCATCCCACCAAGATCTAGGCTCTGATACCAATTTGATATGCTTCGACACCAAAATCAGTGAACAAACCATAGTGAAATCGCAATAGATGGTGGAAAAACACAAATAAGGGCTGCTCTTACAACAATCAAAGGAAAAAAACAAGCAAGATACAAAGATAATCTATATTCGAGAGGTAGATCGGATCTCCCACACCCTAGATGTCGCCAGGAATAACACCAAAAGAAGAAAAATACAGCAACCACAAAACAATGCAAAAAAAAACCAAACCTTAGGTTCCTCCCCTTAATAGAATCCCTCATAACATTTGAAAACTTTTCTTACAAACTTTCCTTCCCAACTCTCTCAATTCCTCCTCCTTGAGTATATGATTAGGGCCTAGTGGACCCCACCTGCTCCCATCTCTCTTCCATTGCGGCCGACCTGTTGAAAGAGCGGGCCGGCTGGGTGGCGTTCGACCTGTCCAGGCGAGACTGGCCCCCTTCTACCTGTTACGGGTGTAACAGCATATTATCAATCTTGCTCTTTTATTGTTTATTGAATATATCTATTAGTTGGAGTCCATTTTTTTTTTATTTAATTTCAGGCATCAGTCGGAGCTTGCTTAGGATTTAGATGAGTTAGCCAATGAGTTACTCGATGTTATAGCCACCATTGGACGAGCATAGAGAGCATCTTCTACAACTGCATGTGAAATCCTAAATTAATAATAAGAATATAGATTGTGAGTTCAACAATGGACTAAGCTGAATGATGGTGCACAAGAGAACTGTTGAATTTATCATTTCGGGGGCTTAACATCATATATATGAGGTGCATAAGATAACAGGCTGATCGATGTAGTAANTGGACTAAACTGAATGATGGTGCACAAGAGAACTGTTGAATTTATCATTTCGGGGACTTAATATCATATATACGAGGTGCAAAGATAACAGGCTGATCGATGTAGTATCCTAGTCCAAAGAATGCACAGAAGCTATACTGCAATGGGTTAGACTGTCATGAATGGAGATGAGATGAAGACAAATTTATATGAGATATGTACTCCCATCTGATGCAGCAAAGAGAGCCAAATAATTCCGAGCTGCAAAGGACCTATGGAAAATTCAGGAGTGTTAACTTCTATTACAGAGCCAGACGATGCATCAAACAAGATCAGCTTCAAGAGTGTTAATCTCGCATAACCGCCTAAATAATGTATTAGTACCGTTTTTCTATCAACATATAAGATGGTATTAACAACTTTCAATAATTTGATTTATTGGGTTTGTGCAATGTGTTTGACGACAATATGGTAAGCGGTGTTCTGGAAGGGTTGATAAGATGTCCAAAAAGCATTTAGGAAATATTCAATTCATATAACATTTTTTTTTAAATTAACAAAATAACAAGATGCCCAAGTTTCCAAGCTTCTAACACGNCATATAAGATGGTATTAACAACTTTCAATAATTTGATTTATTGGGTTTGTGCAATGTGTTTGACGACAATATAGTAAGAGGTGTTCAGGAAGGGTTGATAAGATGTCCAAAAAGAATTTAGGAAATATTCAATTCATATAACATTTTTTTTTTAAATTAACAAAATAACAAGATGCCCAAGTTTTCAAGCTTCAAACACGACACAATGGTCCTCTAGAAGTGTTTATTTTATGCAATTTGTTAAGACCTAACATTAGAATGGCTCTTAACTTCGAAATTTGTCTCTATTTCAGTCGATCAAAGTTTATTTCTCTTGCTTCACTTTCCTTTCACCTAAATATAAAAGAAATTTTTATGTGGACTTAATAGCAAAACAGAATTTACATGAAAAGGTTCATTTTCATTTCAATTGCAGTGCAAAGCAAACATTGAAGCCTACTATCCCCCCGTCAATCTGAAATGTGTAACTCAATACCATTGTGGCGATCTCAATTCATGATGCATGCATGGTATTCGGTTGACCAAATGCAGGCAGATTTTGTGTTAAATAAATGAGATGCTGGCATGAGAAACCAACATAACAGGAACCAATGCAGAATAAATTGAATGCAGCATAGTATAATCAATGAACTGCTATGCAATTTTAAGAATAGCATCACCGGAAATCATCTTGATGTGCTTAATAGTTTGTAAGAGTGTTTGTATATTTCCTCGTAACGCATGCAATACATAAATTTAATTGTAATTGATGCATATTACTTCAGTAAGATTTTCTTAGAGGCAGTGAAAGCACCTCTTGTTGTTCCTCCTTAATCTTCAATTCATCACCAGAGGAAGTATCAAGCAATGTAGTAACACCAAAATAAACCTGAATGCAGGACAAAAAAGTTCCAAGTAAAATTTTTAATTATTTTTCAGCATCATAGAACTGCATTTCAACCTATATTAGTCTATTACATTATACCCACCAAAAGGCAAACAGCTGCAAAATCATCAATTGGAAAATCTGTCCCACCAAGCCTGCATTTATAAGGTTAAGTAAATATAGAGTCACGTAAAAGTCAGGAAGGATATATGAACAAAAGTACACCTTGCCATAGTAGTACCTGAATGGAAGTATGCCATCAACATAATGGAATGTGCGGCCAAGAATTACAGATACAATAGTCATAGCCCTGTTTGATAAAATTGATATTTGTGAACTCTTATTAGATAGCTTTAAGAAATAACAATTGCTGATAGTGCCACGAAAAAAAATAAATTGCCAACCTATACCCCATAAATATCCAAGCTGTTTACAAAATTGTTGTCACGACCCGGCCCAGTGCTTAGTATTGACTAAGAAGGATACTACGATCGGACGGTATTAACATCTAACTATCCAAAAAATATTTCAATAACTTTCAATATATAAAAGAGTCACTAATCCAAAAATGCAATAAATTTAAATCATCCAACAACAACAACATCCATAGACAACATTTTAATCCAAAACTGAACAGTAAATCAAAAACCAACAAAAATAGTAAAAAAAACTATCATAAAAAAACCTAATGGTGGTGGTCTCCTCTGATAGACCAAGTCTCTCATATCAAACATATCAATCTAAAACTTTCCATCTCCTAAAAAGAAAACATTAACTTCAACTGTAAGTACAACCTAGTGAGTAATTATAACTTAATATGCATTAAATTTATTTACTATGCTATGCTAAGTTATGCATTAATGACCAGAAGAAAAAGCAGCTAAGTTCATTAAAACTTTAAATTTATCTATTCCTATTCCACTTTAAGTATTTACCATTTTTAATATCTTTAATAGTCATCACAGGATTATCATCATATTTGAATATATCCTAAAAATGTGTCTGAAATCACCCTCTAAATGTGTCTTAAGACATCCTAAAAAATGTACCCCAAAGCACCCTCAAATTGCAACCGAAGGCGCACCTTTAGTATTTTCTATAATGTGCACGAGTAAATTGTAACCATTGTCAGTATCATCCGGGGGTAATCTTGTATGACTTGAACATTTAACTTTCATTTCATTTAAATTACATTTTTTTAAAAAACATTAAGCATTCTTTTTCCCTCTCCTCTTTCATTTTCTTTCATTCTTAAGCTACAACTTTCATGCAAATATAATTGTCTAAGGCATTAAAGAAATTCTTTATTAAATAAATGTTACGTTAAATTTAATACATATAAGAAAATCATTACTCACCTTCTTAGCTTGCTTGCCACACTGATTCTCAAATCCCTGATTTTTTAGACTTAAATGTGCTTCAGCATAAATTCTAGTTAAACAATAATATTTTATTAATAATAATTCCTAATTTAGTAAACTAAATTTTACTTTAAGACATAATTTATCTTTTAAAATTATCTGTCTTCTTCCTCAAATCCAAGGGATTAGCCGATTTTATTCCTCTAACATTAACTAAGTTTAATAACATTAATTAATTAACGTAGATAATCGCGTCATTAATTCAATTAATGACATAAGGTTTACCATGTATCCTGTAGGCTTTCAGATCGATCTCCTCCTTTTCCCACTCGCTTCACAAATTCTTCCTTTTCAAAGACAAAATCTCTTTGTTAAAGTCCTGATTAAATAGACATGTAAAAATTAGCATACTATTCCTTACCTTAATATACGACTCAATTTGGCTCTTTTAGTACAGTTTAGTCTCTCCTCTTCTCAAATTCAGAATAGTTCCAATCCTGTTTAGGCTCGGTTGACCACCCTAACTCACGCATGCGAGCTTCGGGGTTGTTCCTCTTGTTCGGTCTAGTTTTAAGGAGGCTTCCTTCCTCTACTACGCGAGCACAGCGCCAAAGGTTTCACCTCCCCCCTTCCTCCTCGAATTTGTTTAAGTCCAGAACACATGCCGCCACCGTCTCCGTCTTCCTTCTCTTAACTCGTCGCAGACAACATCCACAGGCTTAATCATTCTCCACTTCCTCTGCACGAGCACACATCGTTGACGTCTCCTCCTTCCTCCTATACATAGCACTAGTGTAAGAAGTCATAGCTTCCTCCTCGTTCGCGGCTCAGTCCACGTAAGTCTTCGATTTCTCCGTCTTCCTTCTTTGCACGGCCCGATGTTGCACAGTGGTCGCACGCACGTCTTCCAAAAACTTCTCTTCCTTCTACTAGAGCACGGTATTTTTCTCCTCCCGATCTCTCCCGTTCTCGCTCGATATGTTTGATTCGATAAAAAGAGGGGTTGCAACTGTTATGCTATAACTGAAGGAATGCGTCGATTATTATTATCATTATTATTATTATTATTATTATTATTATTATTATTATTTCTGTTATTACAATCTTCCCTAAAAAAAGTTTCATCCTCAAAATTTAAAAATAAGCATGAAAGTGAATATACCTCAATTGAAAAGTTGTTGATATCTTTCTTGCTTCTCAGAGACTTTCTCCCAAGTAGCATCCTTTTTTGATCCATGCTTTCATAAAATCTTCACAAAAGAGATTTCTCTGTTTTGCAGCTTCTCCACCTGATAATCCTATATCCTTTCAGGCTCCTCAGTATATGTTAGATCAGGTTGAATATCAACTGAGTCTGTTATCACTTTACAGGCTTCATCTATAATATACCTTCTCAATGACGAAATATGGAAAACATTATGCACTCCTTGCACATGGGTCGGTAAAGTCAAACTGTAAGCCACTTTCCAGATCCTTTCTACAATCTCAAATGGGTCAACATATCTGGGACTCAATATTCCTGCCATCCCAAAATATTGCACAACCTCAATGAACTGACCTTCATGAAAACAAACTCTCCAACTTCAAACTCAACAGGTTTATGCTTGACATCATAGTATTTCCTCTGTTTGTTTTGTACCGCTTTCAGTCTGTCTATGTTCAGCCTAATCTTTTTTGTAGCATCATCAACCAAATCAGCTCCAATGATTTTTCATTCACATGTTTCAGCCCAACATAGATGTGTCTTGCACTTCCTTCCAGAGTACTAAAAGTCAATCAAGTACCCAAAGCTTCCTGAAGTTTCTTCGATAATTTGAAAGTAAACCTGTCATCTCTGCCAGAGACAATAGACTTTGGCACTCCATGCAACCATGCAACCTCACAATTTAATCCACATATAATTTGGCTAGCTTCTCAATTGGATCTGTCTGTCTAATAGGTAAGAAATAGACAGACTTAGTCGATCAATAATTACTCATACCCTCATGAGATCTAGGCAAACCAATCACAAATTCCATCACAATCTCCTCCCATTTCCACTCTGGAATCGGTAAAGGCTGCAACTAACCTCCAAGACGCTGATGTTCTACCTTTACTAACCGACATGAAGAACACTTGGCCACAAATTACGCCACACTTCTCTTCAATCCTGACCATCATAAAGCTTCTTTGATATCCTGATACATTTTATTGCTCCCTAGGTGAATAGTGCAACTGTATAAATGTGCTTCCTCCAAAATTTCCTGCCACAGATTTTCAACATCTGGAACATAACCCCTGCTTTTGTACCTCAGTAAATCATTCTAGTCTAGCTCATACTTCTCTAAACTGCCTGTCTAAACCTGCTCCAGAACTATTTGAATATTGTTATCTCTGGATAAAGTATATGCAATTCTGCTCTTTAGAGTTGGTTGCACAGTTGACTGATATAAATGAGTCATACTATCATCACCATAATCAACTATAGTCAGCCCCAACCTCTCCAGATCTTTAACTAACTGCTCCTGCTGCATAAATAAATAATTCAAATTCCCAGAAATTTTTTCTACTCAGCGCATCGGCAACAACATTTGTCTTCCCTGGATGACATTGAATATCTAAATCATAATCTTTAATAAATTTCAATCATCTCCATTGCCTCAGGTTTAATTCTTTCTGAGTAAATATATTTCAAACTCTGGTGGTCAGTGAAAGCTTCACATCTAACTCCATACACATAATGCCTCCAGATCTTCGGGGCAAAACAACTGTTGCAAGCTCCAAGTCATATGTAAGATAGATCCTTTCATGATTCTTCAATTGTCGTGATACATAAACAATAACCCTACCATGCTGCATAAGCACACATCCCAAACTTATCAAAGATGCATTGTTGAAAATTTTGAAATCCATCGAAATCCGAAGAAATGGCTAATATTGGAGCAGACATTAAACATGTCTTCAACTTCTGAAAAGCCTCCTCACAACGAATAGACCACTCAAATTTCACTGCCTTCTGAGTCAACCTTAATAGTGGCCTAGCAATCTATGAAAACCCTTTAACAAATCTCTTACAATAACTAGTTTGACCTAGAAAACTTCTGACCTTAGTGACAATAGTAGGTCTTGGCCAATCTGCAAAATCTTAACCTTATTCTAATCAAAGGATATGTCGTTTTCATTGATAATGTGCCCAAGAAAAACCACACTTTTAAACCAAAATTCACATTTAAAAGTTTGACATAAAGTGTATTCTCCTTCAAAACTTGCAGAACATTATGCAAACTACCTGTATGACTGACTTTATCTCTTGCATACACCAGAATATTATCTATAAAGACGATCACAAAATTATCCAGAAACTGTCTGAAGACTCTGTTCATCAAGTCCATGAAAAATGCTAGAGCATTTGTCAGTTCAAACGGCATCACGACAAATTCATATTAGACATATCTGGTCTTGAAAGCAGTCTTTGCTATTTCTTCTTCTTTAATCTTCAGTTAGTGATAACCTGACCTCAAATCAATCTTTGGTTGAAGCCCCTTCCAACTGATCAAACAAATCTTCAATCCTCGACAGTGGATATTTATTTTTAACAGTGACCATATTCAAATCTATGTATCAATGCATATCTTGAAGTTCCCATTCTTATTCACAAATAACACTGGAGCTCCCCAAAGTGAGTTAGGCCTGATGAATCCCTTATCTAGTAACTTTTGTAGCTGGTTTTTTTTGGCTTCTGTAACTCCTTAGCTGTCATTCTGTAGGGTGCCTTGGATACAGGCTCAGAACCTGATAAAAGCTCAATGCTGAAGTCAATTTTTTGCATTGGCGGTAGCCCTAGTAAATCATCCAGAAATACCTCTGGATATTCTCGTGCCACTGGACTATAACCCAAATACTTCAAGTCCTTGGAAGTATCTACTACCTGAGCAAGAAAACCCCGACTTCCATGATTCAATAATTTGCAAGCTTTCATACAAGTAATTATCATAGATATTAGCCCTCTGTCCCATGAAAATTTAACTTCTGCCTTATTAGGTACATTTATTTTTACATTATTATTTCAATCAATAATGACAAAGTTTTCAGACAATCAATCTATGCCTAAAATCACATCAAATTCTATCAAAGGCAACGCAATAAGTTGAGCATTAATACTCTTTCCGCCAATCATAAGCTTTACCTCACATGATTGATCAACTTTTAAAAAAGCGTCATTTGACATTCTAACTGGCAGTACCACATGCACTGAAATAACATTCAATTGCATTAATTTAGCCAGTTAATTAGCTAGAAAAGAATGTGATGCTCCCGAATCAAAAAGTACTCTTATCGGTCTACTTTGAAGATATATGATACCAGTGATGACGTCAGAGAAGTCCGTAGCTTCCCGCTCCGATAATGCATATACTTTGGGCCGAACATTCTGTTAAGTCAGACCGGCATTTGACACCGACCCTGAAGATTCAGCTGCCCTCAATCTACCATAGCTCCTTTGTGGTAGTGTAGCACCACTCCTGGAATCTGTTGGAGCCCTCTGACCAAATTTAGGGCAATTCTTCGTCATGTGTCCTGGCTGGTGGCACCAAAAGCATGTGTTGGATCCAGACAGACACTCACCTTTGTGTGACCTTCCACACTTGTCGCACTTCACTTCAAACTGGGTGCCAATGTTGTTGGATCTAGCCTTCTTAGCACTTTTACCAACTGACTAAAAGGACGGCCTCTGAGAGCTCTGAGGAAATCGAGATCCCTCTAAATTTCTTCTCTTTTCAATGTCCTTCCTCTGAGTAGCCTCTAGATTCTTTTCTTCTCTTTTCAATGTCCTTCCTCCTCTGAGTAGCCTCTAGATTCTGCTCAATTCTCCCAGCTCTCTCCACTGTAACAGAGTAATCATCGATTTGAAGAGATCAAGTTTTTCATTTTGCTTAATGGGGCATGGTGGCGAAAGTGTAGACGATCTACCTCATGCTTTTTCTCTTACAATGCTTTTTGTGATCTTATGTTAGGTCCACTCTGCTCCCAGTTTCATGTAGCCCCCTAACTGTTGTGGTTGAAGTTGGTTCATCCATGGTGCACCCATCTTTTGGTCCAAAAGATGTCATGGACTATCAAGTGCTTCTATCAAGTCTAATAATTTTGTAGTTAATTTTTTGGAGCCTACTATTCCTATTTATATTTTGCAAATGTTAGGGGAAAGGGTTTTTGGCAACTATCTCTGCTTACCAGTTTTACTCTATTCTTTTAGCATGGCCTGAATTTTACTAGCCTAAACTTGTGTGTTATCTATCATGGTAAGCTCACCCTAGTATTTTTTAAATTAAACACTTTGATCAAAAGCACAATTTTCATGCTCTTGGGTTAGTAAATTTGTCTTTGGCACCTGAGTTTCAAGATTATACGTACTTCAAGTTAGATTAATAACTGACTGAAGATTTTCCTGTTTAACTTCTTCATCAATCTTACGTTCTTATCAAAATAGATTTAGAAGAATATTACTTAAGATTTTACCTCACCACTCATATTATGTGAATGATCTTCTGATACATAAGCAAAAGTGTTCTCCACACTTCCATATCTCTAAAGAGCCTTCCAATAACTCTAGTTTGGGTTTCCCTTAAATCAATTTTACAATTTACTCGATGAGGTCAATTCTTGGCAAACCAACACAAGTTGATGCTAATGCCGGTAGGTTAATTCGACCATTTGTAGCTTGTGTTTTTGTTGAAATTGACGCTTCTACTCCTTTGACTATGGAGATATGGATTGGAACCTCAACATGTGGTTATTAGCCAAAAATAAAACTTGAGGGTTTGCCTACAAATTGTCAATCTTGATTACAAATATCCTAATTGCTTCAAAGCTCATCCAAAATTACAATAATCACTGTAAAATGGCTTTATTATTCAAGATAGTATTATTGATTCTATTTTGGGGTAGCAAGATTTGTGTACTTAATATTAATGATCAATTTAAACCAGTCAAGTTTTTGTAAGTTATTCCCTAAATTTTGCCTTCCAAAAAATATTCTCAAACTCCAGAACCAACTTTAGTCCCCTCCATTGCAACTTTTGTTGGTCCGAGTTGTCATTGGATTGTTGGATGTCAATATCTATGTTGCTCCATGATGTCTTCAATATGACTTAAGTCATGCCTATGAATGTTATCTTTCAAGCCAAGCCTCATAATGCACTTTGATCAAGCATAATAAAGATGGTGGGTGACATATAGAAATTCGCAAAAAAAAATTTCAAAATGCCAAGATCATGATTAAAATCATTAATCTTCATTCATTTTATAAAACAAATTACACTAATACATTTGAGATCAAAATTATCAAAAAAGAAAAACTCCCACAATAAATCTAATCGAACACAATGAAGATGGCAGATGAAACAACATAAGCTACATTTGAAATGCTTTGATCACAATCAAAATTACTCAAACATTGCACATTCATAAAATGGGACTGAACTAAAGTGTCTACAGTGCCAAAAATAGCTAAAAAAGACACTCATGTTGCTTAGATGAACATATGGCAAAATGAATGCATTGATGGATCTTAAACATCAAAATTATTTATAAATGATACTCATATTGAATGAATTGTTNCCAAAGAATGCACAGAAGCTATACTGCAATGGGTTAGACTGTCATGAATGGAGATGAGATGAAGACAAATTTTTATGAGATATGTACTCCCGTCTGATGCAGCAAAGAGAGCCAAATAAGAAGAAAAAGAAATTCCAAGCTGCAAAGGACCTATGGAAATTCAGGAGTGTTAACTTATATTACAGAGTCAGACGATGCATCAAACAAGATCAGCTTCAGGAGTGTTAATCTCGCATAACCGCCTAAATAATGTATTAGTACCGTTTTTCTATCAACATATAAGATGGTATTAACAACTTTCAATAATTTGATTTATTGGGTTTGTGCAATGTGTTTGACGACAATATAGTAAGAGGTGTTCAGGAAGGGTTGATAAGATGTCCAAAAAGAATTTAGGAAATATTCAATTCATATAACATTTTTTTTTTAAATTAACAAAATAACAAGATGCCCAAGTTTTCAAGCTTCAAACACGACACAATGGTCCTCTAGAAGTGTTTATTTTATGCAATTTGTTAAGACCTAACATTAGAATGGCTCTTAACTTCGAAATTTGTCTCTATTTCAGTCGATCAAAGTTTATTTCTCTTGCTTCACTTTCCTTTCACCTAAATATAAAAGAAATTTTTATGTGGACTTAATAGCAAAACAGAATTTACATGAAAAGGTTCATTTTCATTTCAATTGCAGTGCAAAGCAAACATTGAAGCCTACTATCCCCCCGTCAATCTGAAATGTGTAACTCAATACCATTGTGGCGATCTCAATTCATGATGCATGCATGGTATTCGGTTGACCAAATGAAGGCAGATTTTGTGTTAAATAAATGAGATGCTGGCATGAGAAACCAACATAACAGGAACCAATGCAGAATAAATTGAATGTAGCATAGTATAATCAATGAACTGATATGCAGGTTTAAGAATAGCATCACCGGAAATCATCTTGATGTGCTTAATAGTTTGTAAGAGTGTTTGTATATTTGCTCGTAACGCATGCAATACAAAAATTTAATCGTAATTGATGCATATTACTTCAGTAAGATTTTCTTAGAGGCAGTGGAAGCACCTCTTTTTGTTCCTCCTTTATCTTCAATTCATCACCAGAGGCAGTATCAAGCAATGTAGTAACACCAAAATAAACCTGAATGCAGGACGAAAAAGTTCCAAGTAAAATTTTTAATTATTTGTCAGCATCATAGAACTGCATTTCAACCTCTATTAGTCTATTACATTATACCCACCAAAAGGCAAACAGCTGCAAAATCATCAATTGGAAAATCTGTCCCACCAAGCCTGCATTTATAAGGTTAAGTAAATATAGAGTCACGTAAAAGTCAGGAAGGATATATGAACAAAAGTACACCTTGCCATAGTAGTACCTGAATGGAAGTATGCCATCAACATAATGGAATGTGCGGCCAAGAATTACAGATACAATAGTCATAGCCCTGTTTGATAAAATTGATATTTGCGAACTCTTATTAGATAGCTTTAAGAAATAACAATTGCTGACAGTGCCACCAAAAAAAATAAATTGCCAACCTATACCCCATAAATATCCAACTTGTTTACAAAATTGTTGTCACGACCCGGCTCGGTGCTTAGTATTAACTAAGACGGATACTACGGTCGGACGGCATCAACATCTAACTATCCAAAAAATATTTCAACAACTTTCAAAATATAAAAGAGTCACTAATCCAAAAATGCAATAAATTTAAATCATCCAACAACAACAACATCCATAGACAACATTTTAATCTAAAACTGAAGAGTAAATCAAAAACCGACAAAAATAGTAAAGAAAACTATCATAAAAAAATCTAACGGTGGTGGTCCTCCTCTGATAGACCAAGTCTCTCATATCAAACATATCAATCTAAAACTTTCCATCTCCTAAAAAGAAAACATTAACTTCAACTGTAAGTACAACCTAGTGAGTAATTATAACTTAATATGCATTAAATTTATTTACTATGCTATGCTATGTTATGCATGAATGACCAGAAGAAAAAGCAGCTAAGTTCATTAAAACTTTAAATTTATCTATTCCTGTTTCACTTTAAGTATTTATCATTTTTAACATCTTTAATAGTCATCACAGGATTATCGTCATATTTGAATATATCCTAAAAATGTCTGAAATCACCCTCTAGATGTGTCTTAAGACATCCTAAAAAATGTACCCGAAAGCACCCTCAAATTGCACTCGAAGGCGCACCTTTACTATTTTCTATAATGTGCACGGGTAAATTGTAATCATTGCCAGTTCCATTCGGGGGTAATCTTGTATGACTTGAACATTTTAACTTTCATTTCATTTAAATTACATTTTTTAAAAAACATTAAGCATTTTTTTTCCCTCTCCCCTTTCATTTTCTTTCATTATTAAGCTACAACATTCATGCAAATATAATTGTCTAAGACATTAAAAGAAATTCTTTATTAAATAAACGTTAAATTTAATACATATAAAAAAATAATTACTCACCTTCTTAGCTTGCTTGCCACACTAATTCTCAAATCCCTGATTTTCTACGCTTAAATGTGCTTCAGCCTAAATTGTAGTTAAACAATAATATTTTATTAATAATAATTCCTAATTTAGTAAACTAAACTTTACTTTAAGACATAACTTATCTTTTAAAATTATTTGTCTTCTTCCTCAAATCCAAGAGATTAGCCGATTTTACTCCTCTAACATTAACAAAGTTTAATAACATTAATTAATTAATGTAACTAATTACGTCATTAATTCAATTAATGACACAAGGTTTACGATGTATCCTGTAGGCTTTCATATCGATCTCCTCCTTTTCCCGCTCGCTTCACAAATTCTTCCTTTTCAAAGACAAAATCTCTTTGTTAAAGTCCTGATTAAATCATGTAAAAATTAGCATACTATTCCTTACCTTAATATAGGACTCAATTTGGCTCTTTTAGTACAGTTTAGTCTCTCCTCTTCTCAAATTCAGAATAGTTTCAATCCTATTTAGGCTCGGTTGACCACCCTAACTCACGCATGCGAGCTTCGGGGTTGCTCCTCTTCTTCGGTCTAGTTTTGAGGAGGCTTCCTTCCTCTACTACGCGAGCACAGCGCCAAAGGTTTCACCTCCCCCCTTCCTCCTCGAATTTGACTAAGTCCAGAACACATGCCGCCACCGTCTCCGTCTTCCTTCTCTTAACTCGTCGCAGACAGCATTCACATGCTTAATCTTTCTCCACTTCCTCTGCACGAGCATACATCGTTGACGTCTCCTTCTTCCTCCTCCTACACATAGCACCAGCGTAAGAAGTCATAGCTTCCTCCTCGTTCGCGGCTCAGTCCACGTAAGTCTTCGATTTCTCCGTCTTCCTTCTTTGCACAGCCCGACGTTGCACAGTGGTCGCACACATTTCTTCCAAAGACGTCTCTTCCTTCTGCTAGAGCACGGTATTTTTCTCCTCCCGATCTCTCCCGTTCTCGCTTGATATGTTTGATTCGATCGAAAGAGGAGTTGCAACTGTTATGCTATAACTGAAGGGACGCGTCGATTATTATTATTATTATTATTATTATTATTATTATTATTATTAATTTTGTTATTACAATCTTCCCTAAAAAAAGTTTCATCCTCAAAATTTAAAAATAAGCATGAAAGAGAATATACCTCAATTGAAAAGTTGTTGATATCTATCTTGCTTCTCAGAGACTTTCTCCCAAGTAACATCCTTTTTTATCCATGCTTTCATAAAATCTTCAGAAAAGAGATTTCTCTATTATGCAGATTCTCCACCTGATAATCCTAATCCTTTCAGGCTCCTCAATATATGTCAGATCAGGTTGAATATCAACTGAGTATGTTATCACTTTACAGGCTTCATCTATAATATACCTTCTCAATGATGAAATATGGAAAACATTATACAATCCTTGCATATGGGCTGGTAAAGTCAAACTGTAAGCCACTTTCCCGATCCTTTCTACAATCTCAAATGGGTCAACATATCTGGGACTCAATATTCCTGCCACCCAAAATATTGCACAACCTCAATGAACTGACCTTGATGAAAACAAACTCTCCAACTTCAAACTCAACAGGTTTATGCTTGGCATCATAGTATTTCCTCTGTCTGTTTTGTACCGCCTTCAGTCTGTCTCTGTTCAGCCTAATCTTCTCTGTAGCATCATCAACCAAATCAACTCCAATGATTTTTCATTCACCTGTTTCAGCCCAACATAGATGTGTCATGCACTTCCTTCCAGAGTACCAAGTACCCAAAGCTTCCTGAAATTTCTTCCATAATTTGAAAGTAAATTTGTCATCTCTGCTAGAGACAATAGACTTTGGCACTCCATGCAACCTCACAATTTAATCCACATATAATTTGGCTAGCTTCTCAATTGGATATGTCTGTCTAATAGGTAAGAAGTAGGTATACTTAGTCGATCAATAATTACTCATACCCTCACGAGATCTAGGCAAACCAATCACAAATTCCATCGCAATCTCCTCCCATTTCCACTCTGGAATCGGTAAAGGCTGCAACTAACCTCCAAGATGTTGATGCTCTACATTTACTAACCGACATGAGGACACTTGGCCACAAATTACGCCACACTTCTCTTCAATCCTGACCACCATAAAGCTTCTTTGATATCGTGATACATTTTATTGCTCCCTAGGTGAATAATGCAGCCGTATAAATGTACTTCCTCCAAAATTTCCTGCCACTGATTTTCAACATCTGGAACATAACCCCTGCTTTTGTACCTCAGTAAATCATCCTAGTCTAGCTCATACTTCTCTAAACTGCCTGTCTAAACCTGTTCCAGAACTATTTGAATATTGTTATCTCTGGCTAAAGTATATTCAATTCTGCTCTTTAGAGTTGGTTGCACAGATGACCGATATAAATGAGTTGTACTATCATCACCATAATCAACTATAGTCAGCCCCAAACTTCTCCAGATCTTTAATTAACTGCTCCTGCTTCGTAAATAAATAATTCAAATTCCCATAATTTTTTCTACTCAGCGCATCGGCAACAACATTTGTCTTCCCTGGATGACATTGAATATCTAAATCATAATCTTTAATAAATTTCAATCATCTCCATTGTCTCAGGTTTAACTCTTTCTGAGTGAATATATTTCAAACTTTGGTGGTCAATGAAAGCTTCACATCTAACTCCATACACATAATGCCTCCAGATCTTCGGGGCAAAACAACTGTAGCAAGCTCCAAGTCATATGTAAGATAGATCCTTTCATGATTCTTCAATTGTCGTGATGCATAAACAATAACCCTTCCATGCTGCATAAGCACATATCCCAAACTTATCAAAGATGCATTGTTGAAAAATCTGAAATCCATCAGAACCCGAAGAAATGGCTAATATTGGAGCAGACATTAAACATGTCTTCAACTTCTGAAAAGCCTCCTCACAGCGAATAGACCACTCAAATTTCACCGCCTTCTGAGTCAACCTTGATAGTGGCCTAGCAATCTATGAAAACCCTTTAACAAATCTCTTATAATAACTAGTTTGACCTAGAAAACTTCTGACCTTAGTGACAATAGTGGGTCTTGGCCAATCTGCAAAATCTTGGGTTAGTAAATTTGTCTTTGGCCACCTGAGTTTCGAGATTATACGTACTTCAAGTTAGATTAATAAATGATTGAAGATTTTCCTGTTTAACTTCTTCATCAATCTTGCGTTCTTATCAAAATAGATTTAGAAGAATATTACTTAAGATTTTACCTCACCACTCATATTATGTGAATGATCTTCTGATACATAAGCAAAAGTGTTCTCCACACTTCCATATCTCTAAAAAGCCTTCCAATAACTCTAGTTTGGGTTTCCCTTAAATCAATTTTACAATTTACTCAATGAGGTCAATTTTTGGCAAACCAACACAAGTTGATGCTGATGCCGGTAGGTTAATTCGAACATTTGCAGTTTGTGTTTTTGTTGAAATTGACGCTTCTACTCCTTTGACTACGGAGATATGGATTGGAACCTCAACATGTGGTTATTAGCCAAAAATAAAACTTGAGGGTTTGCCTACAAATTGTCAATCTTGATTACAAATATCCTAATTGCTTCAAAGCTCATCCAAAATTACAATAATCACTGTAAAATGACTTTATTATTCAAGATAGTATTATTGATTCTATTTTGGGCTAGCAAGATTTGTGTGCTTAATATTAATGATCAATTTAAACCATTCAAGTTTTTGCAAGTTATTCCCTAAATTTTGCCTTCCAAGAAATATTCTCAAACTCCAGAACCAACTTTAGTCCCCTCCATTGTAATTTTGTTGGTCCGAGTTGTCATTGGATTGTTGGATGTCAATATCTATGTCGCTCCCTCATGATGTTNCCTGTCTGCGTCTCGACGACGACGCGTTCGCGTCTGCTCGACGACTCCAGCCTGCTACAGAGCCGCTCGTGCTTGGCTCTGCTTCTGGCGACAGAGCCGCTCGTCAGCCCAGTCTTCACTGTTTTTCCTGTTGCAGCAACTTTTCTCGCTGTAGCTTAGCGCCGACAGCTCTCCTTGCTCTGATGGTGCCTCCTTCTTTGGTTGAGCCAGAAAAAGTCTCCTTTGCCCACGTGGTGGGTAACCTTCAAGTGGAGTCTGCTGTGGGATTCCCTTCAAGTTATAAGGAATCTCGTGAGGGTTCAGATGATTGTCCTTTTATTAAGAGAAGTAGGAATGGTGGAAAAGAAACAATCTTTTTCTCTGTAGCAGAAATTTCTAACCTTACGGAAAAATTCAAGTTTACTCTTATTGGAAAATTTCAGTGGGGACATCCTCCTATGGAGGTTATCAAAAAAAAGTGTTGATGATCTTAAGCTAGTAGGCATGTGGAAAGTGGGACTCATGGATAAGAGACATGTATTGATTCAACTAACAGTGTCTGAAGACTACACCAGAATTTTCTCCAAGAAATATCTTAATATCGAAGGCAAATCAATGAAGTTACTTAAGTGGTCTCCCAATTTCGACCCGAATCATGAAACTCTCACTGTACCTGTATGGTTTAGTTTACCTAATCTCAAGCTGCATTTTTTTCACCATCAGGTTCTCTACTTTATTAAGGTCATCCTTGCGGATCCTTTGAAACTAGATCTGCCTACTTTCAACCTGACCAGACCATCGGTGGCCAGAATACTTGTGGAAAGAGATATTACTTTATCAGATGTTACTGAAGTCTGATTGGGCGCAACCCATAATGGTTATTAGCAACAAATCGTCATGGAACACAAACCCCCATATTGTACCACTGTAAGATGTTTGGTCATATCATTGCTAAATGCCACAAATTTCATCCTAATTTGAAATTTAAGGGTCAAGTGAATAAGGATAGGTTTAATCCCACTGCTGTGGACATTTTAGTTCCACCTGAGGATGATACTACCAGACATGAGGTGTCTGTTGCACTTGAGGACCCCACATGACACTGTTGTTACTGTTATTGCGATGCGATGCTGGCACCTACAAACTCTATACAAAACAATTCGGATGGACTATTGTCTATAAATGATAGTGTTCAGACTGGTAATCAAGAAAACCTCACAACTCCACTTCTTCAAGAAGTAACCGGTGTAGCGGCAACTCACACTTCTCATATTGTAGAACCTATTGTGGGTACTACTGTTCCTTCCGATTCAGCTCTACCCCATCAGACAGATTCTTCGGAGGAGGAATGTCAGGTTTACACTTTTAGGAGAAAGAAGAAGAATAGAGATCTACTAGAGCTCAGGAGTCTTATGAATGATACTTTGGTTACTACGGGTAATGGTCCACACATTACCAATTTACTAGTTGGATCACTACCGAGAACTAGAGCTAGAGGTAATGCTAGATTGGGATGACCCACACTTTTCAGCTCCCTGGTGATTTTTAGGTTTCTTTATATTTCTATATGTACCCATCTTTAACATTTTTTTGTGTGCGTTGTATCGTGTGGGTTGGGTGTTTAGGCCCACCNTATATATATATATATTAAAAGAATGGTCAGAGGCTATTATACGATCCTCCAGCCACCTCTAATGTGTTTAACAATTCAAGTACCACCTTCTTAAGTCCGACTGTGTCAGAGAGGATTCGAACCCCGACTTGAGGGATCTTATACTGTGGATGCCAACCAACNATATATATATGTGCGTGTGTGTGAGTATCTTTATTAAAACTCGAATTAATTTAAATTAGATAAAAAATATTAATTAAAATAAAAAAATCTTAATAAATATAAAATTAAATGAAAAACTATATATAATAATCTATTTCATAATATATATAAAGTAACACACTTTTAATTTTAAATTAATATTATTATCAATTAAGGAAATAAGGGAAAATTTTTTTTAAAAAAAAAATTGGATTGAACACCTCACATTTCTATCAAAATTGAATTTTTTTTTATTTGGTATGCTACGACTTCGCAACAGCCATGCCTGACTCATAAAAATTTCAATTAGATAAGATAATATCGTTAAAATGCCTATAATATCCTAAAACAAAACACTACAGCTTTAAATCCTTGTAAAAAAATATAATAATCCAAATAAAAGTTTACAAAATAAAAAAACATTCAAGTAAAACCTATTTCACTAAGCTAAGAACAAAAATACATCTATCCTCCACACCCTTTTGGAGAAAATGTTTAATTTAAAACTACTCAAACCTCATCAAAGTCAATGTTATATGAGGCATGCTTTTATGATCACTCTTAATAATCTCATGCTAGTAATGATATGGTGCACGCCCTCTAACCATGTATTCTTATTATCACTTGGTATCGTCCAGATAAATGATAATGATTAAGTGTCATTTGACAAAATAATTCACGCAAAATAATATTATTAAATTAAGATCACAGCTAAATTCCTCGTTACCAAATAGCTTAAATTTTTTAGGTGGTGAATTATGGGGGCACTTGATATGGCACAAATATTTGGTTGGCTAAAGTTGACTTAAAATTGTCTCATTAAAAAATTATTCACACGAGGCCTACAAAATCATTTTTGGGGGATATAAACCTATTGACAAGGATCCTAATATTAAGCTAGAACAACTACCTATACTGACTTAGTAAATTAGGGTGATAATCCTAGACAATAGACCATGGAATCTTAAAAGGCTTGTCACTATCCCCTCTCTAATATAACATTAGTAAATTTCTCTAGTCTAAAACTAAAATTGTTGCAACTATATGCTAAACATTTAGCATCGAATGACTAGCTTTAATCAAAAGCTCTCTTTTATCACTTAAGAGTAATAATTAACCAAAAGGCATGCACCCCTGAGAAGACTATAATTAGATCATAAAGTACTCATAAAATGAAAGTGAAATCTTTGCATAGTGTCTTATTTAAAATCTAATATTGCTTATAAAAAATTGACCCAAAACACAACTCTCATTAGATATCATGACTCGATCAGAGGCTTGGAATAAAGTAAGACAGGAACAGATAGTCGGATAATATGAATTAAATTTTCTATTATCGTCTACAATTTAACAAATGAAAGAGTCACTAATAAAATTAAATTAAAGCTATATATTTATTGTTACCTCGTTACTAGTTGTTTGCATCTTCTATAAATATTATCTCTTATAACGCTTATCATTAATCACTTAATTAACCTAAAAAGATAGTTTAAAATAACAATGAGCTAAACGAGCCAGTGAATACTTATATTCCTAAACTACAGCAATACAAGGAAAAGAAAATAAAATGAATGCCAATACAAATTTTTAATAAATCAATATTAACAATTTTAATGCTATCAATAAATCATACTATATCAATATCATACCAATATTATTTTATATTTGTATAACCGTCCCAGGAGCACCGTCTAAAAGTTTGTGCCAATTAAAGTATTCAATATCAATATTATTTTCTATATACGTGCACGGATACATTAGTGTTCACCCATTAGTATTATCAAGGGTAACTTCATCACAGTCGGTCATGCACATACAAACAATCAATGCAAATTATATCATTCATGATTTCATATCACTCAACTATAAGACATTAATTATTTCATATTATGAGATTATAAGCATTCAGATCGAAATGAACCATAAAATTTAATAATAGAATAATCAATTGCATTAATCAAACATAATTAATAACCAATAAAATTGGTTTAAAAGAGATCGAAATGATACTATAATTTATGAATAGGAGTACTCACTTCATTGATTGACAATCTGCTTGCTCTTGAAATTAAGCAGGTTACATATATAGTTTTATAATTAAATAAATAAACCTTACCTCAAAGGGTTGAACCCTAAACATGCGAAGCTCCTCCCGCACCCGAGCTCTTCCTTATGTAAGAGAGCTCTAGCTCGGTTCTCTCCCTTGCAAGCTTCCTGCTCGACAGCGCATGAGCTCGACTCTTCCTCCTCTACAAAGCTTCTTTCTTTCCTCTTCTTCTTTGCTGGTTGATCAAAGCCCTTACCTGCACACACACAACTCCTTTCTCTAAGCCAAGCTCTGCCCTGCTCGAGGAGTCGACGTCGTCCTTTCCACTGCTCGACCCCAGCGCCGATACTTCCTCAGGCCTCCTTGTCACAGGCTAGGGCTTCTCCTGCATTGTCCTCCTCTCCTTCACATGTTGTTTGACTACCAGGTAAGTTGTTAGGATTTCTTCTACCTCCCGATCTCCCTGTCTCGCAACAATTTATAGGCGAACTGACCTCCTTAGTTTCCTGATCCTTCGACTTCATCTATCATTTCTTTGGCTACCCAACTTCGCTCCTCTTGGCTTCTTCGTTTCCTCTTTCGACTGTTCATTTCCTCTTTCCCGAAGTAGCAGAACAGCTACACTCGAGACGAACATTAATTTTTGGAATACATNAAATAAACCTTACCTCAAAGGGTTGAACCCTAAACATGCGAAGCTCCTCCCGCACCCGAGCTCTTCCTTATGCAAGAGAGCTCTAGCTCGGTTCTCTCCCTTGCAAGCTTCCTGCTCGAGCTCGACTCTTCCTCCTCTACAAAGCTTCTTTCTTTCCTCTTCTTCTCGACTCTTCCTCCTCTACAAAGCTTCTTTCTTTCCTCTTCTTCTTTGTTGGTTGATCAAAGCCCTTACATGCACACACACAACTCCTTTCTCTAAGCCAAGCTCTATCCTGCTCGAGGAGTCGACGTCGTCCTTTCCACTGCTCGACCCGACGCCGATACTTCCTCAGGCCTCCTTGTCACAGGCTAGGGCTTCTCCTGCATTGTCCTCCTCTCCTTCGCATGTTGTTCGACTACCAGATAAGTTGTTAGGATTTCTTCTATCTCCCGATCTTCCTATCTCGCAACAATTTATAGGTGAATTGACCTCCTTAGTTTCCTGATCCTTCCACTTCATCTCTCATTTCTTTGGCTACCCAACTTCGCTCCTCTTGGCTTCTTCGTTTCCTCTTCCGACTGTTCATTTCCTCTTTCCCGAAGTAGCAGAACAGTTACACTCGAGACGAACATTAATTTTTGGAATACACNACTATATATAATAATCTATTTCATAATATATAAAAAGTAACACACTTTTAATTTTAAATTAATATTATTATCGATTACGGAAATAAGGAAAAATATTTAAAAAAAAATTGGATTGAAGACCTCACATTTCTATCAAAATTGAAATTTTTTGTGTTTGGTATGCTACAACTTCGCAACAGCCCTGCCTGGCTCATAAAAATTTCAATTAGATAAGATATTATCGTCAAAATGCCTATAATATCCTAAAACAAAACACTACGGCTTTAAATCCTTGTAAAAAAATATAATAATCCAAATAAAAGTTTACAAAATATAAAAACATTCAAGTAAAACCTATTTCACTAAGCTAAGAACAAAAATACATCTATCCTCCACACCCTTTTGGAGAAAATGTTTAATTTAAAACTACTCAAACCTCATCAAAGTCGATATTATATCAGGCATGCTTTTATGATCACTCTTAATAATCTCATGTTAGTAATGATACGGTGCACGCCCTCTAACCATGTATTCTTATTATCACTTGATATCGTCCAGATAAATGATAATGATTAAGTGTCATTTGACAAAATAATTCACTTAAAATAATATTATTAAATTAAGATCACAGCTAAATTCCTCGTTACCAAATAGCTTAATTTTTTTAGGTGGTGAATTGTGGGGGCACTTGATATGGCACAAATATTTGGTTGGCTAAAGTTGACTTAAAATTGTCTCATTAAAAAATTATTCACCCGAGGTCTACAAAATCATTTTTGGGGAATATAACCCTATTGACAAGGATCCTAATATTAAGCTAAGACTACCTATACTGACTTAGTAAATTAGGGTGATAATCCTAGACAATAAGACAATAGACCATGGAATCTTAAAAGGGTTTGTCACTATTCCCTCTCTAATATAACATTAGTAAATTTCTCTAGTCTAAAACTAAAATTGTTGCAACTATATGCTAAACATTTAGCATCAAATGACTAGCTTTAATCAAAAGCTCTCTTTTATCACTTAAGAGTAATAATTAACCAAAATGCATGCACCCCTGAGAAGACTATGATTAGATCATAAAGTACTCATAAAATGAAAGTGAAATCTTTGCATAGTGTCTTATTTAAAATCTAATATTGCTTATAAAAAATTGACCCAAAACACAACTCTCATTAGATGTCATGACTCGATCAGAGGCTTGAAATAAAGTAAGACAGGAACGGACAGTCGGATGGTATGAATTAATTTTTTTATTATCGTCTACAATTTAACAAATGAAAGAGTCACTAATAAAATTAAATTAAAGCAATATATTTATTGTTACCTCGTTACCGGTTGTCTGCATATTCTATAAATATTATCTCTTATAACGCTTATCATTAATCGCTTAATTAACCTAAAAAGATAGTTTAAAATAACAATGAGCTAAACGAGCCAGTGAATACTTATATTCCTAAACTACAACAATACAAGAAAAAAAAAATAAAACGAATGCCAATAAAAATTTTTAATAAATCAATATTAACAATTTTAATGTTATCAATGAATCATACTATATTAATATCATATCAATATCATTTTATATATGTATAATCGTCACAGGAGCACCATTTAAAAGTTTGTGTCAATTAAAGTATTCAATATCAATATTATTTTCTATATACGTGCACGAATACATTAGTGTTCACTCATTAGTATCATCAAGGGGTAACTCCATCACAGTCGGTCATGCACATAGAAACAATCAATGCAAATCATATCATTCATGATTTCATATCACTCAACTATAAGGCATTAATTATTTCATATTATGAGATTATAAGCATTCACATCGAAATGAACTATAAAATTTAATAATAGAATAATCAATTGCATTAATCAAACATAATTACTAACCTATAAAACTGGTTTAAAAGAGATCGAAATGATACTATAATTTATGAATAGGAGTACTCACTTCATTGATTGACAATCTCCTTGCTCTTGACGTTAATCCTTCTAAAAATTGAAAAACCTAGTTATGATATTTATATTATCAAACTTTAATTAAATTATTATTTTATTTAGTTATTAACTTTATGTTATTCATGCATAAATTTTTTATNACATATGTATATATATACATATATATATATATACATATATATATACATATGTATATATATTATTGAATAGAAAATTAAGCAGGTTTACATATATAGTTTTATAATTAAATAAATAAACCTTGCCTCAAAGGGTTGAACCCTAAACATGCAAAGCTCCTCCCGCACCCGAGCTCTTCCTTATGCAGGAGAGCTCTAGCTCGGTTCTCTCCCTAGCAAGCTTCCTGCTCGACAGCACATGAGCTCGACTCTTCCTCCTCTACAAAGCTTCTTTATTTCCTCTTCTTCTTTGTTGGTTGATCAAAGCCCTTACCTGCACACACACAACTCCTTTCTCTAAGACAAGCTCTGTCTTGCTCGAGGAGTCGAAGTCGTCCTTTCCACTGCTCGACCCCGACGTCGATACTTCCTCAGGCCTCCTTGTCCCAGGCTAGGGCTTCTCCTGCACTGTCCTCCTCTCCTTCGCATGTTGTTCGACTACCAGGAAAGTTGTTAGGATTTCTTTTACCTCCCGATCTCCCTGTCTCACATCAATTTATAGGCGAATTGACCTCCTTAGTTTCCTGATCCTTCCACTTCATCTCTCATTTCTTTGGCTACCCAACTTCGCTCCTCTTGGCTTCTTTGTTTCCTCTTCCGAATGCTCATTTCCTCTTTCCCGAAGTAGCAAAACAGTTACACTCAAGACGAACATTAATTTTTGGAATACACGATCATCAACTACTCTTACCATCATTCTTTATTGTGACATAACTATTGTGATCCCCAATGCTATCCTTGATTATTATAATCTAGAGGTGATATATGATTCAAACTGTGTCATTCTCTTAGATTCTATGAAAAATCATCCACACTTAATGGATTAAACATTCTAGCTTGTTTTTTTTATTCCAAGGCGCAAATAATAAAAACTTTCTAGATTCTCTCAAATTTATTATGTTCCAAACTAGATGCAATAACTCTCCTAATGACAATGGCATTGTTGACTTACCAGGTGCCATAATATGGGTATGTTCTCTCCTTCAGACAAAATTACTCTCCTAGCCTACATATTATTTTAAACATAAGTATAATATTTCACTGCTTTTCTATAGGCAGTTCTCTACTACAACAATTTTATTATGTAACATTTTCCGCTTAAAAAAAAATATATTAATAACTCAAAAATTACATGCTTTATGTATTGAAAGAAGTTGAGTGCCAAGTAATGGAACAAGAATGTTACATTTTTTACTGTTCCTGCATTAAAGTAGCATGCGCCCGGTAGCAGTTGCTAATCTTATGAGGAGATGAAACTGTAAAGTTTGCAGTTTATTATGAATCGTACTTCTACTNACATAAGTATAATATTTCACTGCTTTTCTATAGGCAGTTCTCTACTACAACAATTTTATTATGTAACATTTTACCCTTTAAAAAAAATATATATATATATTAATAACTCAAAAATTACATGCTTTATGTATTGAAAGAAGTTGAGTGCCAAGTAATCGAACAAGAATGTTACATTTTTTTACTGTTCCTGCATTAAAGTAGCATGCGCCCGGTAGCAGTTGCTAATTTTATGAGGAGATCAAACTGTAAAGTTTGCAGTTTATTATGAATCGTACGTCTACCATTACACTAAATCTAACCCTTCTTGTGATTTATGTAAGGGAGGCAACTTATAAGATAGAAGAGACATAACCACCGTTCAAAGATGATAACTTCAATGTTATTGGGTAAAATTTGCCTACAACCACAGGTGAAGAAAATCATCTATTATATAGATTTTGATAGATAATCCCTTAACATAAACCAATGTTTACCTATATTCCTGTTTTCATACACTCCAGTGAAATATCTCGAGTCTCATGCATCTATCCCAACCTCAACCAGAATAATGCAATGCTGAATATTTAGATAAGCAATCTGTTGACTTGGCCTTTCTTTTAAGTTCAGAAGATTCAAGTCCAGCTTTTAATAACTTAGTAAGTTAATCTTCATGNTTGATGGATTAAACATTCTAGTTTTTTTTTTTTTTTTTGCCAAGGCGCAAAACTTTCTAGATTCTCTCAAAAATATTATGTTCCAAACTAGATGCAATAACTCTCCTAATGACGATGGCATTGTTGACTTACCAGGTGCCATAATATGGGCCTGTTCTCTCCTTCAGACAAAATTACTCTCCTAGCCTAAATATTATTTTAAACGTAAGTATAATATTTCACTGCTTTTCTATAGGCAGTTCTCCACTACAACAATTTTATTGTGTAACATTTTCCGCTTTAAAAAAAAAGATATATTAATAACTCAAAAATTACATGCTTTATGTATTGAAAGAAGTTGAGTGCCAAGTAATCGAACAAGGATGTTAATTTTTTTACTGTTCCTGCATTAAAGTAGCATGCGTCTGGTAGCAGTTGCTAATCTTATGAGGAGATAAACTGTAAACTTTGCAGTTTATCATGAATCGTACGTCTACTATTACACTAAATCTAACCCTTCTTGTAATTTATGCAAGGGAGGCAACTTATAAGATAGAAGAGAAATAACCACTGCTCAAAGATGATAACTTCAATGTTTGTCGGTCATTTTAATTTTGATCTTGAAAAATATAAGAAAAATATGAAAATAGTTTTGATATGAATATAATTTTTCAAATAACATTTTGATTTAAAAAAATATTGAGACCAAACGAGTCCCACATTTTGAATAGTTTGAGTGACTAAGCACGATACCACAAGTAATACACTTATCATGAAAAATAAACATATCACCTGTAGTAGGCTCAATCACATAAACTAAAGAACTTATGACATTCGTTTGGTCTGCGAAATATTTTATATAAGGCCAACAAGTTCCCTTACCTAATATAAAAATTAGATAAGGTTTATTTTACCTGGGTTTCAAGTTCCCTATAAAGGCAATCCCCTATAGTTAATTACATCTTAAATGATTGTAGTCACTTAAGAAAACTCTCGATTAAGATCAATGGTTTGCCTTCGAGATTTCAAATTTTAGGTTTCCAAGATCGGACATGAGAAAATCAAATGGGAATGGTTCAAAATAAGAACAGTTATTTTAAGAAATCCAAAGGAATGAAGAGTAGGGGATATCACGGATCCGGGGAAACCCTGGGAACGTCCCAACTATCATAATGTTTGGCTTTATGTCTTTGAAGTGATGTTATTTAATGTTTAATCTTGCAATTTATTTAGATTTCAGAACTTATATTCGCATGATATATAATCGTGCAAATAGCCTAAAAAGATATGAAGATTTATACCGTACCATACGGTAACCTCGGAATCCTAAAGTGTTAGGACTTATAATTGCATAATCGGGGTTAAACAAAAGCCTAAAGGTGATATATGAGAGTTTACGCTGCACTAGGCAAACTACCTCAAAATCCTAGAGGTTGTTATTTAAACTAAAGAGAATGATAGGTGACGTGAAAATGTTTTGATGTTGTAGATCCATATTGAAGTTGCTCTTCGTCATGCTGCCCACGATGTTCGCTCCAAGCTCCTCGCTGTAGCACCTCCAGGTTTGTTGTTAATCCTATATATAACCACTAAGTTTTCCAATACTAAGGTATAGTGTGTATTAAAGCACGCTCGTGTCTAGTGTCCGAATTAACGTATGAACTAGGGTCAGATGTCTAGCTTCTCAGGTTCATTTGAAAATTAGGATGATGAACTCTCTCTCAAGGTGTGCTCCTAAGACCTAGGAAGCCTACACTTTAGTTTGAGCCTAAATTGTTCTAAAGTGGCTATCTTCAATTAAGTATTTTTCAACTGATCTTCGAACATCTTTAGATCAAGCTTAGCTAGCTATCAGACTCCTAAGATCTAGGGCTAAACCTATAATTTTGGCAAAAGGGTTGTGAAATGTGCTTCAATCCTAATTAAAGCAATTGGGTTTAAGTTTATTCAAAGCTTAAGGGACCTAGATGCAAGTCTACTGATCTTTCAATTCATGCTCCTAATCGTCATTTAAACTCTTAATTTCTTCCAAATCTCAACTATTCTTT
Source organism: Phalaenopsis hybrid cultivar (assembly GCA_002079205.1). Taxonomy (NCBI): domain Eukaryota; kingdom Viridiplantae; phylum Streptophyta; class Magnoliopsida; order Asparagales; family Orchidaceae; genus Phalaenopsis; species Phalaenopsis hybrid cultivar. The sequence goes on along the minus strand of JXCR01148667.1, from coordinate 101,324 downwards.
CAATTACAATTTCATCTTTCTTATGCAAAAGGAATGGTGAATGATTTAGTATCATATCTCCTCCTTAGATTCCTATCATCTCAACAGAGCAAATTTCATTTTTAATTTCCTCTTTCTCTTTTCCTCATATTTTTCTTTAAAACCATGAATCATTTTAAAAAATAACTAAATTGGAAATTCTCATTTTTAATTTGACCGTTAAAAAAAAGAAAACAAAACAAACAAAAAGAGACTAATCCACTTTTAAAACAAAGTCAAATCGGTAAAGCTTAAAACGAAATCATAAGTGCATCGGCCTAAAGGCGTTTAAAACTTGTTAAAAAAAGATCGAATCAATCTCAAAAAGGGGTTTAAGAGCCTCAAAATGTAATTTAAACCTTCACAAATAAAGCTTCAGAATGTGGCGAATAAAATTTTAAAAATGTAGCCCAAACATATTACAAGAAAGTGCTCCAAGTACGGTTCACCCAATCAATGAACCGACCCTCACAACAAAAGTAAAAATTCACCACATTAAGATTTGCGGCCAGGGACAATGAAGGGGAAAACCAATCCCAAACCAAACATCTTCAATCATAAAAGAATTAAAGAAAAAGGTCGATATCCATAAGATCTGAAAAATAAATCATAATTTAAGCTAAATCAAGTCCAATACATAGAGACAACAGAGAAATATTTTCAATTTTTATCCAGCTCCAAAGAGTCAAAACCGAGCCTCAAGAAATGGGAAAACACGTAGCAATAATAGGGAATGAACATAGAGCATCAAACCAATATTTCACCTATCATGTATTTCAAATTTTTGTAAATAAACTACCAAATAGTTTCAGATTTTGTAGAATATACCAACTATATATTTAAACTCACGGGTAGAGCTGGTAATAGGAGCAAAACAGCCACCAAACCAACCACAAATAGGATCACAAAACAAGCTTTCGGGTAGAGCCAGGAAAAGAAACAAAATAGCCATTAAACTAACCCCAAACAAGCCCACAGACAAGCTTACGGGTAAAGCTAGGAAGAGGAACAAAACAGCAACCAAACCAGCCCAACAAAGGATACAAGCCCAGTCCAGACAAGAGTGAAACCAAGCCCAGCAAATGAGTTAAAATAGTGTAAAAACTTCAGCTAACTCCAGCCTAGAAGAACCTCAAAATGAACCCAGCACATGGGTTAAAGCAAAGACCATTTGCTAATAAGAATTTGACTCAAAAGAGTCCAAACCCAAACCCAACACATGAACAAACCAAACCCAATGCATGGAGCAAAACAGAAAGAATGATTTTAACTATAATTCAATCCCAAAGAAAAGCCAAACAAAGCTCATCCAAATGGGTCAAAGCAGAGAAAAATTTCCAACAAGGATTCAACTCCAAAAAAGCCAAGGCCGAACTTGTCCACATGGGAAAAATAGGACAAAAATTTACAACATAAATTCAGCCCCAAAGGAGCTAAGACCGAGCATATCAAGCGGGAAAAACATAAAAGCGTTTCCATTGAAATTTTATCTCGAAAAGAGTCAAAACCGAGACCACCAAATGGCCCAAAGAGAGCATATCTTTCCGGCATTTTTTGTAAGCATAAATATCAACAATAGAAGCCTTGATAATTTCATTCCAACATGCATTTGAACAAGCAACAGCAAGATAAACTAGATATGGGCCCCAAACACATCTTTTCCAACTCATGAAATAGTTTCTAGCATGCGTTATAGCAAGGGGCAGCAAGATAAACAAAATATAAGCCCCAAATATAATTTCCAGCTCATAAAACTGATTTCCAACATAAATTTTAATGAGGGACAACAAGAGAAGCAACACATAAGCTCCACATATATTTTCCAGCATGTATTCTAATGAGGCGCAGCGAGAGAAATAAGATTTAAGCCCCAAATATATTTTTCACCATGTATTCAATGTCTAAATTTCAAAATAAACTAAACTACTCCTTCATTAACCTTTGCAAGAAGATAGAGATGCATGTCATCCTAGGTAAAATAGAATAAAAGAAAGGAGATGAATACTTCTTTTCAGCAGATTTAAAATAAAATTGAAAGATAATTCCAGGAAAACCACTCCAAGAGAAAAAAAAATTCTCCTAAAGACTTCAAGCAACGGCAACCGCGAATGATCCACGCCTCAAGCACGCGAAAAAAAAGAAAAATACAGCTTATAGAGGATTTTTCGGCCAAGTAAACAACAATCCTCAAACACTCGACACTCCAAGCGCACAAGGATCAGATTTTGAAAAGATTTTAGAAGAGTTTTCTTCCTCAAAAGCCTCTCACAGCAAAGACACAACCCTTGCCTTCTCTCAAAAATTTTTCAACAACCTAAAACAGAGATTTATGAAGCTCTTTTATAGATAAAGAAGAGAGGGGGAAACAGCCGTCTACCACCGCTTCTCTGCCGAATGGAACATCAGAAAATGAATCGTCACAATAAAGGAGCAACTAGAGAAGGAGAAGGGTCGGACACGAGGCAAAGACCAACAGGTGAGCAGCTCGGTTGAGCAAAACTCGAGGAGGCAAGCACTGGGGAAGAAGAACGACGTATGGTGGAGGCTAGGGCACGGGTGAGGAGCAGGACGAGCCGCGAGATCGAGCCCTAAGATGGCTCGAACGAAGGATTTAAGTATGCGGGTGGAGCTTTAAATAAGGCTTAGGGTTTTAATAATAATATAAGTGATAAAGATATAAAATAATTTAATATTTCTTAAAAATAAAATTCAATTCGTACTTTTCAATAGTGCATAAAAAATAACAAAATTGGTGTCTATTTTTGGTAATTCTGACGTTCTGGACACGCTGGTGTTGTCCGTTTCGCCACCGAAAGTCGTTTTGACGAACACATAAATTTACCTGTCAATTTTCTCGTGTCGGAAATATGGCAATATTGGTGTCATTTCCTACTAAAATTGGTGTCCCGGACGCGTTGGCGCAATCCATTTTGTCGTCGGAGGTCGTCCGGAGAAGTTCGCATTTTCACCCGTTCTTTAAGCTTAATTGAAGTCGGGCCTCGTGCAATTTTGTGAATTTTGTGCATTTAGTGTGTGTATGTGACGATAAAGTCGTAAGAAGGTTTTCCTAGGGCTTGAGGTCCTATTGGGAACTTCTCATTGAGTATTCACACAATAGCCCTTAACCGCTCGTACATAAGACAATGATTTTGAGACCATAAATGCTAGACATCATAAAAAAAAAGAAGTGTTTTGGAATTTATAAAATGGTGGGTACCAATTTCTAGTTTTCTAAGATTATCAATAGGAACTCCTAGAGCTAGATCCTAAGACCCTAAGAAAAAGAATATTGACCTCAAAATGAGGTCAACAATGTTATTGGGAAAAGTTTGCCTACAACCAAAGGGGAAGAAAATCATATATTATATAGATTTTGATAGATAATCCCTTAACATAAAGCAATGTTTACCTATATTCCTGTTTTCATACACTCCAATGAAATATCTCGAGTCTCATGTATTTATCTCAACCACAACCAGAATAATACAATGTTGAATATTTAGATAAGCAATCTGTTGGCTTGGCCTTTCTTTTAAGTTCAGAAGATTCAAGTCCAGCTTTTAATAACTTAGTAAGTTAATCTTCATTTTACGTCAAATATGTCGTTACCAAAACAGTGGATTGAACCAGTCAATGCTCCCTACCATGCCCCAAAAGACCGCACATACTCACCCCCGCATCACAAAAACTCAAAACATATCCTCAAGTAAAGGCCTGGATGGGTAAGAAGGGGAGGGCAATGCTCACTTGTTGAGAATTATTATACAGATGCAACAAATTGAGAAGCTTAGAATCATTAATTAAACCTTGATACGCCAAGCTTTTAAAAATATGAAAGCCTCAAAGTGCCTATTAAGCTCTGTAAAGCACATAAACCACGATTTCAACAAAGTTCAGTAACATGTGCATGAGATTGTTATAGAAGATGTGCTAAGATTGTTATGCATTTAGATACTCACGCAAGTGCTCCAAATGTACCAGCAAAGACAACACCACCAGAATTCCGAGCAGCTAAAAGCGCCTAAAGAATATAAACAAGTATTATTCTAATGTACATTTTTTGCTCAAGCAAATTTATATTGG
>JXCR01148667.1:60651-94037 GCA_002079205.1 Phalaenopsis hybrid cultivar | reverse complement strand
TATATATATATATATATATATATATATATATATATATATAAAATAGGAAAGATATACAAATGTTGTATGAAATGACCCAATAGAGGCACCCTACCCATATGATACAACACACACAAACACCCCAAAAGAGAAAAGATACAGGGAAACCTAAAAAAAAAAGGAAAGATACCAAAATCGCAGAAAAGAAGTAGCTAGGAACGAGTCAGTTTAGCCCTGCCTTTGCCTCTAGTTCTAGGGCGAGATCCAGATAACAAATTATTGAGTACTGAGTCATTTCCTGAAGTAACCAAAGTATCATCCATTAGGTTCCCAAGCTGAAGTTTGCCTCCAATCTTCTTCTTCCTCCTTGAATAGACCTGTCATTTCTCCTCAGAAGACTGGCTCATCTGATCATCGTGTTGATAAAGGGGAAATCACATTCTCGTTGCTCCTTATAACTTGAAGAGAAGACAACTGTCGTCTCCCTCTGAGAATTACCCACCAGGTGGGTAAAGGAGACTTTGTCAGGTTCAACCGTAGACGAAGGAAGCTCCATCACAGTAAGAGAAGCCCTGCTAAAGTCGGGTAGCGGCAAAAATAGCGAGCCAAAAGGTCGAAGCGAAAAACTGCAGTTGTCGAAGCCGCAGAACAGTCGAGCTCGATGAGGCAGGTCATGGAATAGTTGCAGCGAACGAGAGCGAGAGGAACACAACGAGATGACCTGACGCAGCTCGCAGCTCGACGACCACGCAGAAGCGACGAGACGATGAAGACGAGACAGTCAATCGCAGCTCGACGTGGCTCGCAGCTTGACATCCACAAAAGCAGCGAGACGTGACGACGTCGTACGAGTCGACGATCAAAGGAGAGATTGACGAACCCAGAATTCGTCGTCGAGCACGATGGTCAAGCGGAAAGATCAAGCCAAGNATTTATGCTCAAAGGAAAAGTCACAAAGGCCTAACAAATTTTCAAGGCAAGATGAAACACCAATCAAAGATCGATATAAATGTTGAAAGAGTTCATGCTAAAGTACAATTCGTTCTTCACATCAATGCCCATGAATATTATCAAAAATCTGCAAAGAAAAACCCTCAGCATAACATCTAAGTTAATTTTGAAGATTCGTACGGCCAATCGGATTGCAATAAACATTATTAATTTTAAGTGAGCACCATATTTTTTAAGGGATTTGTTGACCTTCACACCTATCATGCAAATAATTTATTTAAACTCGATGTCAAAGAAAAAGGATGGAAGTATTGCACAAATTTCATTAAAAAAACATCTACCTCCACAAGAATCACTCAAAATGACAACCATTCACAAAATGAATTGAGTCGATGTGTTTGGCACATTGCGAGAGCAACCCATATTACTTTATTGAATTAATTCATGTAAATCTTGTCTCCCATCATTCCGCATATGTATGCCTAACCCATATCATGTGTGTGCCTCCATTTTTATCAGTTTAATACTCCGGGCAAAAGAAAAAGGCTGCTTATCCTCTTTCTTGCATCAACTTAGGGCAAAAGAAAAAAGACTTTTCTCTCTTCCTCAATCTTGCTCTTATTGTCACAACCCGGTCCGAGGCATGAAATTAATCAAGACGAGAACACAAGGTCGGAAGATGGAAATTAAATTTTTTTATATTTATTTTCTACTAACATTTTAATAATGAAAGAGCCACTGGAAATTAAAATTAAAGTAGTTATAAATTTACCTTTGGTTAGGTTGTTTGCGTCTTCTATAAACATTGTCTCGTCTATTGTTCTCCTTTAATCAATAAATTAAATATGAAATGTTAGTTTAACACAACTGTGAGCTAATTAAAGTCAGTGATACACACACTCTTAGACTGCAGTAACACATTGAAAAAAAAAATATGCATGTCAGTTAAACTTTTAATAAATCAGTATAAAGCATTTCATAGTTTATGAATATGATCACTCATGATTTTCATAATGGTCAATGTATTTTACTATGATGATAATATTTTTATATCATATTATATCTGTAAATGGTAACAACTACGCTGTCTAAAAATTATACCAGTTAAGATATTTTAATATCAATATCAAGTTTCATTTTTGTGCAGGGGTACCTTAGTGTTCCCCTGCTAGTACCATAAATGGGTGACTTCGACATAGTCAAACATATACATACAATCAATCTATGCAGTTCATATCGTTCACAATTTCATATTACTAAATATGTAATATTTATTATTATAATACATAAACCATTACATAATGTGAGACTAAAGTATTTATATCCAAATGACCAATAAAATTTAAGCATAGAGGAATCAATTTAATTAATTAAGCATTAATAACAATTCATGTAACTGGTTCAAAAAAGAAAAAAATGATAATATAATTTAAAAGTAAGAGTACTTAACTTTAATGTCGCGACTTTTTTATTTTCCCTTCCAAACAGAACTTCTACAACTTAAAGCTTGTTTAAATAAATCTATTATTAATATTTTATTACACAATATGTATATTAAATTCATTAATTAAAAAAAAAAAACCCTAACATTTACCTCAATTATCTCAATCTTTTTGCACAAATATTAACCTCTAACTCCCTCGAATTTGAGACTTAATAGCTTCGATCCTGATTTCAAATGCACTTAAATTTAATATTTATANGCACATTGCGAGAGCAACCCATATTACTTTATTGAATTAATTCATGTAAATCTTGTCTCCCATCATTCCGCAAATGTATGCCTAACCCATATCATGTGTGTGCCTCCATTTTTATCAGTTTAACACTCCGGGCAAAAGAAAAAGGCTGCTTATCCTCTTACTTTCATCAACTTAGGGCAAAAGTAAAAAGACTTTTCTCTCTTCCTCAATCTTGCTCTTATTGTCACAACCCGGTCTGAGGCATGAAATTTATCAAGACGAGAACACACGGTCGCAAGATGGAAATTAAATTTTTCTATATTTATTTTCTATACTAACATTTTAATAATGAAAGAGCCACTGGAAATTAAAATTAAAGTAGTTATAAATTTACCTTTGGTTAGGTTGTTTGCGTCTTCTATAAACATTGTCTCGTCTATTGTTCTCCTTTAATCAATAAATTAAACATGAAATTTTAGTTTAACATAACAGTGAGCTAATTAAAGTCAGTGATACACACACTCCCAGACTGCAGTAACACATTGAAAAAGAAAATAATATGCATTTCAGATAAACTTTTAATAAATCAGTATAAAGCATTTCATAGTTTATGAATATGATCACTCATGATTTTCATAATGGTCAATGTATTTTACTATGATGATAATATTTTTATATCATTTTATATCTGTAAAATAATAACAACTACACCGTCTAAAAATTATACCGGTTAAGATACTTTAAGATCAATATCAAGTTTCATTTTCATGCAGGGGTACCTTAGTGTTTCCCTGTTAGTATCATAAACGGGTGGCTTCGACATAGTCAAACATATACATACAATCAATCTATGCAGTCCATATCGTTCACAATTTCATATTACTAAATATGTAATATTTATTACTATAATACATAAACCATTACATAATGTGAGACTAAAGTATTTATATCCAAATGACCAATAAAATTTAAGCATAGAGGAATCAATTTAATTAATTAAGCATTAATAACAATTCATGTAACTGGTTCAATAGAGAAAAAAATGATAATATAGTTTAAAAGTAAGAGTACTTAACTTTAATGTCGCAACTTTTCTATTTTACCTTCCAAACATAACTTCTACAGCTTAAAGCTTGTTTAAATAAATCTATTATTAATATTTTATTACACAATATATATATTAAATTCATTAATTAAAAAAAATAAACCCTAACATTTACCTCAATTATCTCAATCTTTTTGCACAAATATAAACCTCTAACTCCCTCTAATTTGAGACTTAATAGCTTCGATCCTGATTTCAAATGCACTTAAATTTAATATTTATATATATGTGTGTGTTGTGTGTGTGTGTGTCGTGTACCAGGCATGTCGATTGACATCCACAGTATAAAACCCCTCAGGCCAGGGGTTAGAATCCCCTCTGACACAGTTAGCCTTAAGGAGGTGATACTAAAATTGTTAGGCACATTAGAAATAGTTGGAGGCTCGTATGATAGCCTCTAGTCATTCCTTTGAATATATATATATATATATATATATATATATATATATATATATTTAAATAGGAAAGATACATAAATGTTGTATGAGATGGCCACCCTATCCATACGATACAACACACACAAACACCCCAAAAGAGAAAAATACAGGAAACCCAAAAAAAAAACAGGAAAGATACCGAAATCGCAGAAAAGAAGTAGCTAAGGACGAGCCAGTTTAGTCTTGCCTCTGCCTCTAGTTCTAGGGCGAGATCCAGATAACAAATTGTTGAGTGCCGAGTCATTTTCTGGAGTAACCAAAGTATCATCCATTAGGTTCCCAAGCTGAAGTTTGTCTCCAATCTTCTTCTTCCTCCTTGAATAGACCTATCATTTCTCCTTAGAAGACTGGCTCATCTGATCATCGTGTTGGTAAACAGAACGTCGGGCAGATAAAAGCTGATGAACACCAGAAGAATGATTGTCAAATGTTGCAAAGATTATAGGTTCAAGTGTGTGTGAAGCATGAAATGTCTCATCTTCACCTAATGCTTCCTGCAACTGAGAAAGGTTTGAAAGTGTAGGTTGCTCAACAGGGCCATCCAGCTTCTCATCGATCGCAAAAATAGTATTTTCAGAGGGAGAATCCATAGGGGCGATTAACTCAGACACCATAACATGTTTTGTGGTAGTTTTCTCTTCAAATGGAACAGATATATCCAAAGCAATGGGGTCAGATCCATTCTTATCACTTGATCTTTAGATTTCAAATTAGGATGAAGCTTATAAAATTTATCAAAGTTGTGCCCAAACATCATACAATGAGAACAATAAGGAGGTCTATGCTCCATAACAATTTGTTGCCAATATATATTGTAAGTTGTGCCCAACTAGACTTCAGTAACATCAGGTAAAGTAATATCTCTCTCAACAAGTATTCTGGCCACAGAAGGTCTGATTAGGTTAAAAGTGGGGTAGATTTAGCTTCAAAGGGTCCCCGAGTATGACACCAATAGAGTAAATAACCTGATGATGAAAAAAATGCAGCTTGAGATTAAGTAAACTAAACCATACCGATACAGTCGGAGATTCGCGTTTGTGGTCAAAATCAGGAGACCACTTGAGTAGCTTCATTGGTTTACCAGTAATGTTCAGATATTTTTTGGAAAAAATCTCAATGTAGTCTTCAGGCACGGTTAGTTGAATTAATACGTCTCTCATCTATGAGCCCTACTTTCCACTTTCCTACTAATTTGAAATCATCAAAACTTTTCATGATAACATCCATAGGTCGATGTCCCCGCTGAAATTTTCTAATAAGAGCAAACTTGAATTTATCAGTAAGGGATGAAATTTCTAGCTCAAAGAAAAAAAAGTGATGTTTTCCCACTTTTTCTGCTTGCAATTTTGATAAAGGGGCAATCACTTCCCGTTGCTCCTTATAACTTGAAGAGAAGACAACTGTCGTCTCCATTTGAGAATTACCCACCACGTGGGTAAAGGAAACTTTGTCAGGTTCAATCGTAGAAGAAGGAAGCTCTATCACAGCAAGAGAAGCCCTGCCAAAGTCGGGCAGCGGCAAAAATAGCGAGCCAAAAGGTCGNTCACAACCAAGCCAAAAAACTTAAATTTAACATCCAACCTTAGATTCAAACTAATTTATGCTCAAAGGAAAAATCAAAAAGGCCTAACAAATTTTCAAGGCAAGATGAAACACCAATCAAAGATCAATATAAATGTTGAAAGAGTTCATGCTAAAGTACAATTCATTCTTCACATCGATGCCCATGAATATTCTCAAAATCTGCAAAGAAAAACCCTCAGCATAACATCTAAGTTAATTTTGAAAATTCGTATGGCCAATCGGATTGCAATAAACATTATTAATTTTAAGTGTGCACCATATTTTTTAAGGGATTTGTTGACCTTCACACTTATCATGCAAATGATTTATTTAAACTCGATGTCAAAGAAAAAGGATGGAAGTATTGCACAAATTTCATTCAAAAAACATCTACCTCCACAAGAATCACTCAAAATGACAACCATTCACAAAATGAATTGAGTCGATGTGTTTGGCACATTGCGAGAGCAACCCATATTACTTTATTGAATTAATTCATGTAAATCTTGTCTCCCATTATTCCGCATATGTATGCCTAACCCATATCATGTGTGTGCCTCCATTTTTATCAGTTTAATACTCCGGGCAAAAGAAAAAGGCTGCTTATCCTCTTTCTTGCATCAACTTAGGGCAAAAGAAAAAAGACTTTTCTCTCTTCCTCAATCTTGCTCTTATTGTCACAACCCGGTCTGAGGCATGAAATTAATCAAGACGAGAACACACGGTCGGAAGATGGAAATTAAATTTTTCTATATTTATTTTTTATACTAACATTTTAATAATGAAAGAGCCACTGAAAATTAAAATTAAAGTAGTTATAAATTTACCTTTGGTTAGGTTGTTTGCGTCTTCTATAAACATTGTCTCATCTATTGTTCTCCTTTAATCAATAAATTAAAAATGAAATGTTAGTTTAACACAACAGTGAGCTAATTAAAGTCAGTGAGACACACAATCCTAGACAGCAGTAACACATTGAAAAAGAAAATAATATGCATTTCAGTTAAACTTCTAATAAATCAGTATAAAGCATTTCATAGTTTATGAATATGATCACTCATTATTTTCATAATGGTCAATGTATTTTACTATGATCATAATATTTTGTATCATTTTATATTTGTAAAATGGTAACAACTACGCCGTCTAAAAATTATACTAGTTAAGATACTTTAATATCAATATCAAGTTTCATTTTCGTGCAGGGGTACCTTAGTGTTCCCCTACTAGTACCATAAACGGGTGGCTTCGACATAGTCAAACATATACATATAATCAATCTATGCAGTCCATATCGTTCACAATTTCATATTACTAAATATGTAATATTTATTACTATAATACATAAACCCTAACATTTACCTCAATTATCTCAATCTTTTTGCACAAATATTAACCTTAAACTCCCTCTAATTTGAGACTTAATAGCTTCGATCCTTATTTCAAATGCACTTAAATTTAATATTTATAAAATAAACTTAATATATATATATATATATATATATATATATATATATATTTGTGTGTGTGTGTGTGTGCGTCGCGTACACAGACATGCCGATTGGCATCCACAGTATAAGACCCCTCAGGCCAGGGGTTAGAATCCCCTCTGACATAGTTGGTCTTAAGAAGGTGGTACTAAAATTGTTAGGCACATTAGAGATTGTTGGAGGCTCGTATGATAGCCTATAGTCATTCCTTTGTATATATATATATATATATAGGAAAGATACATAAATGTTGTATGAGATGGCCCAATATAGACACCCTACCCATACGATACAACACACACAAACACCCTAAAAAAGAAAAGATACAGGGAAACCCAAAAAAAAAGGAAAGATGCCAAAATCACAGAAAAGTAGTTAAAGACGAGCCAATTTAGTCCTGCCTCTGCCTCTAGTAATAGGGCGAGATCCAGATAACAAATTGTTGAGTGTCGAGTCATTTCCCGAAGATAACAAAAGTATCATTCATTAGGTTCCCATGCTGAAGTTTGCCTCCAATCTTCTTCTTCCACCTTGAATAGACCTATCATTCCTTCTCAGAAGACTGGCTCGTCTGATCATCGTGTTGGTAAACAGAACATCGGGCAGATAAAAGCTGATGAGCACCAGAAAAATGATTGTCAACTGTTGCAACGACTGTAGGTTCAAGTGTGTGTGAAGCATGATATGTCTCCTCTTCACCTAATTCTTCCTGCAACTGAGGAGGGTTTGAAAGTGTAGGTTGTTCAGCAGGGCCATCCAGCTTCTCATCGATCGCAGAAATAGTATTTTCAGGAGGAGGATCCATAGGGGCAATTAACTTAGACACCATAACCTGTTTTGTGGTAGTTTTCTCTTCAGATGGAACAGATACATCCAAAGCAGTGGGGTCAGATCCATTCTTATCACTTGACCTTTAGATTTCAAATTAGGATGAAGCTTATAACATTTATCAAAGTTGTGCCCAAACATCATACAATGAGAAAAATAGGGATGTCTATGCTCCATAATAATTTGTTGTCAATATCCATTGTGAGTTGTGTCCAAATAGACTTCAGTAACATCAGGTAAAGTAATATCTCTCTCAACAAGTATTCTGGCCACACAAGGTCTAGTTAAGTTAAAAGTGGGTAGATCTAGCTTCAAAGGGTCCCTGAATATGACACCAATAGAGTAAAGAACCTGATGATGAAAAAAGTGCAGCTTAAGATTAAGTAGACTAAACCATACCGATATAGTAGGAGATTTGCGCTTGGGATAAAAATCAGAAGACCACTTGAGTAGCTTCATTGGTTTACCAACAATGTTCAGATATTTTTTGAAAAAAATCTCAGTGTAGTCTTCAGGCACGGTTAGTTGAATTAATACGTGTCTCACATCTATGAGTCATACTTTTCACTTTTCTGCTAATTTGAGATCATCAAAACTTTTTCTGATAACATCCATAGGTCGGTGTCTCTACTCAAATTTTCTAATAAGAGCAAACTTGAATTTATCAGTAGGGGATGAAATTTCTAGCTCAGAGAAAAAAAGTATTGTTTTCTCACTTTTCCTGCTTGCAATCTTGATAAAAAGGCAATCACCTTCCCGTTGCTCCTTATAACTTGAAGAGAAGACAACTGTCGTCTTCATCTGAGAATTACCCACCACGTGGGTAAAGGAGACTTTGTCAGGTTCAACCGTAGACGAAGGAAGCTCCATCACAGCAAGAGAAGCTCTGCCAAAGTCGAGCAGCGGCAAAAATAGCGAGCCAAAAGGTCGGGACGAAAAACTGCAGTTGTCAAAGTCGCAGAACAGTCGCAGCTCGACGAGGCAGGTCGCGGAACAGTTGCAGCGAATGAGAGCGAGAGGAACACAATGAGACGACCTGACGCGGCTCGCAGCTCGACGACCACGCAGAAGCGACGAGACGANGGGGGGGGGGGCGTGCGTCAAAAAACTGTGGGGAAAGTTCTAGTAGGGTTACGAAACTTGGAGCGTGGGGAAACTCTGCAGAAATTTCTTCTCGGCTAAAAGCTTTCTACTTGGGGTTTTGAAAGGGCTTTTGCTTTCTTTGTCGCTTGGAAGAAGTCCAGGCCAGGTATTTTTTCTTCTTCTCTACTCCCTCTGCTCGACAGAAGCTGTGTAGTTTTCTCCTTTAATCGACAGGGAATACATGCATGCGAGAGTTTAATGGTTTCGGTTGATATATCATGCTTGAATCGTTGTTGGTTGTTGGACCTTTAGCTGGCTGAAGTCGTTAACATTTTCTGTTGGCTTTAGTTGGTACGCTTCATGCTGTTAGTGGAGGTTGTAGTTTATGGAATGCATGTTTTAATTCCTATACATGTGCAAGCCTTCTCCTTCTGCTTTTATTTTTTCTGTACCTGTATGTTGAAGGTTGCNATATATATATATATATATATATATATATATATATATATATATATATATATATATATATATAATTTTTATTTAGTAAATTAAAAAATTAAAACTTCCCTTTATTTCTTTGACCGCATGCATGTTAGAATCTTACATATGAGTAGCCTCCTTCCTTATTCTCCTCTTCTCTACTCAATTCTTCTTCTCCTTTTATTTCTTCACATAAAACAAAGACGCACGAAGCTTGTTCTTACATGACGTGGCGCCGCGTGTAGGATCGTCTTCTCCTTCTCTTCCTCTGCACGTCAGCACGCAGAGCCTCTTCTCCTTTGTTAGGGCTCGAGTTCTCTTCTCCTGCATGAACACAATGATGCCTGCAAGCTTTCAGCTTCGGCTCCCAAGCATGGCTCTTCCCCCTTCACCAGCTTTAGCTTGTTGATTCCTTCATCTATACAAATCGAATACAGAGATCGCTCGATTCATTCTTCCCATACTCGTCGTCGACGTCTTCACTCTGATGAGAGCACAAACATTTGCCCTAGACGCACGTCAGTCATCTTCCTCCTCCACAACACTCGAAGTTCCAAATGGAATCGAATCTCGTAAGATAACCACAAGACTTCTGCTACTTCTCCCGCTCTCGATCTCTCTTACTCTCCTTAGCATTTTCTCTAACCATTTAATTTCTTGATACATAAGATATTTATCTTCCTATAAAACATAATATCTATTAGTTTCGCCAGTTTATCCTTAAAAGTGCCTATATCAATTTTGAAAATTTCGCCAAAGATATCCTATTGTACTAGTTAGATCCAATGACATACTAGAATAGATTCTAGAATAGCATCTCATAATTTTTTCTTGTTTACATGACCTAAACTTTAAATATTTGGAAAGAAATACATAATTATGAACATTTTCTGCTTGTCTTTTGTACTTGTATCATTTTAATATTGCAAGAAACCTCTGCCCTTCCTTAATCTATGTTGTCTTTAATTTGCAACCTAGAAATTACAATGGTGCTTAGCATGCAACACATTTTGCACTTTCATTAAAATCACCATCTAGAAGATAAAATGCAAAGAAGATGTAAAAAAAAAGGTATAAAAATTAGGAAAAAGGCTGATGTTATTTTAGCCCAACTTTTCTGCGATAAAGTTTGTCAAATTCTTGAGAGCAAGACACAAAAAAAGATACACTTACAGCAATAAAAAAGGTTTTGTCACCTAGCTCAGAAAAAAAGATCAACAAGAAAGCCTGCAAAGAAAATTATTAAGTGTCATCTGTTTGATCAAAACAGTAAAGTTAGGGTCGTGAGTAAAGCGCCATAATATAAGCTGAACAATGAATGCAACTAATAAACTAGCAAAGAATGAAACACTTAATAGGATCATGTTGGAATATAAATCATCAAAAATGCCATATAAAAAGAGAACAAATTATTGACTCAATTTTTAAGCAGGTGACATGTAATTTATACAATGGATACCATTCCTCATTATTCACTTTTCTCTCTTATGAGAAAAAACTACATTGTTCAAAGAGAGAACCAAACGAANTTAAGCAGGTGACATGTAATTTATACAATGGATACCATTCCTCATTATTCACTTTTCTCTCTTATGAGAAAATACTACATTGTTCAAAGAGAGAACCAAACGAGAACCATTAGAGAGTAAGGAACTAGATCGAACATAAGTTGAGCAAAATATATCGGCGGTTAAACTCATTTTTCAACATTAAAGCTAAGCATGAGTAAGTGGCAACCACTCGATATGTAAAACTATTCATTGCAGAACTGAACCCAAAAGTCTCTTATGTCATACAGTCACTCTCACCCGTGGATGATCTCAACACAACCATCACTTCCCTTCAAGCACATAGCACGCTAAACCACATAAACCCATTATAGCAGTCATCATACCTTAGATTTTGATCAACAAGAAAAGATCAAGACCTACAACAACCAAAAATTGCATGAATNTAAGTGGCAACCACTCGATATGTAAAACTATTCATTGCAGAACTGAACCCAAAAGTCTCTTATGTCATACAGCCACTCTCACCCGTGGATGATCTCAACATCAACCATCACTTCCCCTCAAGCACTTAGCACGCTAAACCACAGAAACCCATTATAGGAGTCATCATACCTTAGATTTTGAGAAAAGATCAAGACCTATAACAACCACAAATTGCATGAACTATGTGATCCCAACGTAATCATCAACTCTAATGTCACTTGTTAAAGAGTGAGGAGCCAAGGCAGATTAACCTTAAGACATATACTAGCGGACAAACCTATGTTTAATCCAAAAACTTAGGCTATTAAAAAAGGCCTACAACCCCGTATTTAAACAATTCAATAGGGCACTAAATCTTATGTTTGTTGACCTCATTTTTGGTGAGGACTCTTCCTCTTCTTAGAGCCTAGGATCTAGCCTTTAGGGTTTCCTACCAACTCTCTTAGAGAACTAGCCTGGGGCCCACACCAATTAGAACTTCGACCTACTTTTTGACTCTTCGCAGTTTCATGTGACTAGATCTAAAATCCTCAACACTTAGTTGAGTCGATTAAAACCAGCGCGACGAAACTCAAGTCGAGTACCCTTAGGATCTGAAACTCTAGGAAAACCCATTGCGACCTCCGCGCGCTTACAGGATGCACAAATACCACATTGCACACAGCACGCACACAATTATCGAGGTTCAGGTCACCTGCACCCATAGGAGGCTCTACAATCAATCACAAACGATTATTTTAAAGGAATTCAAATTTGAAGCGTTTTCGACCCGATCGTCGACGAAGTCGTCCGGATAATCTCGAATGACGAAACGGACCGCACCGGCGCGTCTAGAACGTTGACTTTAGTTATGAAGGACTCCCACTTCGATATGGTTTTGTGCACGAGCGAGAGGTGCACAATTCGAGAATTTTTTTTAAACATTATTTATACCTTAGGGGGGGGGGTATGTTTGGCAATATAAGACCGATGGGGTCTTTTATCACGGGGAAAATCCTTAATTAGTCGCGATCCTTGCTCGATTCGGTCCCCAATCAAAGCCTAGGCTCCTCTCGTTCGCTGCTCCTCTTGGTTCCATCATCGGAATTTAGCCCTAATCGTGCCTTCCTTCGTGCTGGTCCACTCCCTTCGCGTAACGAGGAGTTGACACTTCCCCTCTCGACATACTCTGCTTGAAATCTCCTCTTTTCAAAGCTTTATGCTTCCTCTTGCTGTGCGGGAGCCCATTCGGGGTAGGGTGACTGGGTGCGTGTGTTCCCTGGGTCACGAATGGGGGAATTTCTCTTCCTTCTCTATCTTTCTACGTTGTGGCCTCGGCTACAGCGTTTCTTTNCACGAGAAAATTGGCACGCAAATCGATGAATTCGTCAAAACGACTTCCGACGGCGAAACGGACTGCGCCGGAGCATCCGGAATGTCGAAATTAACTAAAATGGATGTCCAATTTGCATTGATTTCACACGAATTAAAATGTGCAAATCAATTTTTTTTATTTAAAAAAAAAATTAAATATTTTCATACTTATATAATATGTATATAACCTAATCCCTATTCATCTAACCCGCACGACATTCCTTTGCCTCGACTGAGAGGCACTCGGGCGGAGCCCTAGCCTTTGCACGCGCCTCTTCTCCCGCGCGCTTGGAGCGATCGGCCACAGTCGAGCCCGAGTGTCTTCCTCGCCTCCTCACACGCGGCATTCCGCCGCTGGTTGCGCACGCGGCTCGTCTCCTCGAGTTCTCCTCGACCGAACATTCCCCCAACCGCGATGTTCCACCTGGCCGACCCTTTCTCTGCCCCAGGTTGCATTTCTTCTTGCTTTAAATTTTTCTCCTCCTCTCCCCTCACACGATTTGCTGGCTAGGGTGGCTGGTAGGTGGCTTCTCCTTCCTCTTTTCTTTGCTTTAAAATACCACTTTGGGAGAGTGTGTGTGTGCTGGCCGAAATTCTAAAAGTGGGGAAGTGCTGCCAAAATCTCCTCTAACTTCATTCTCACTTGTTCTCTGTGGCTTGGGGATTGTTAAATTTTTTTTTTGAGAAAAAGGGAGAGGCTATGTTCTTACTGTGAGAGGCTTTTAGGGAAGAAAACTCTGCTGAAATCTTCTCTAAATTTGATTCTCTTGTGCTTGGAGCTGAGGAAGTGTGGGTGGCTGTTTACGTGAGGCTTTTAAGAAGGATTTCTGTGGGAGTATTTTTCTTGAACCTGTTTTACAGTGCTTTGCTTTAAATCTGCTGAAGTGAGGTATTCTTCTCCCCTCTTTTATTCTTGCAATATTTCGGATGGCATAAAAATATTTCCTATCTCATGTAGAAGCAAGATTTCGGGCTTGGTTTGGCTCTTTAAAGTTGGATCTTTATTGAAAAATTTTCTCTATTTAATTAGCTCATTTGGAGGGCTTGGTTTTTGGCTTTATGTTAGCTGGAAATTGCATTTCATTTAGCCCATTTGAAGAGCCCGGTCTTAGCTTCTTCTAGGCTGAATCTAGCTGAAAGTTTTACATTAGTTTTAGCCCATTTGATGGGCTCGGTTTGGACTCTTTTTGGAATCATATTAAATGTTGGAAATTACATTTTGGGGCCTTTATCTTGCACTCCTTTGCTGCCCCTTGTTGAAATACATGCTGGAGGGTGTTTTAAATGTTGGAAATCATGTTTTTGGGGCCTTTATCTTGCATTCCTTTGCTGCCCCTTGTTGAAATACATGCTGGAGAGTGTTTTAAATGTTGGAAATTATGTTTTTGGGGTCTTTATCTTGTACTTCTTGCTGCCCCTTATTGAAATACATGCTGGAAAATCATATTAAATGTTGGAAATTACATTTTGGGGCCTTTATCTTGCACTCCTTTGCTGCCCCTTGTTGAAATACATGTTGGAGGGTGTTTTAAATGTTGGAAATTATGTTTTTGGGGCCTTTATCTTGCATTCCTTTGCTGCCCCTAGTTGAAATACATGCTGGAGGGTGTTTTAAATGTTGGAAATTATGTTCTTTGAGGCCTTTATCTTGCATTCCTTTGCTGCCCCTTGTTGAAATACATGCTGGAGGGTATTTTAAATGTTGGAAATTATGTTTTTGAGACCTTTATCTTGCACTTCTTGCTGTCCCTTATTGAAATACATGCTAGAGAATCATATTAAATGTTGAAAATTACATTTTAGGGCTTTTATCTACTTCCCTTGCTGTCCCTTATTGAATCACATGTTGGAAGTTGTTTTAAATGTTGAAAATTACAATTTTGAGGCTTACNTTTAAAATCCAATTCCTTTAACTAGGATTGAAGCACAACTCACAACTCTTTTGCCAAAACTATGAGTTTACTGAACTTGTCGGCAAATAAGACAATTTCGCAGACCGAACGGATGTCACAAATTCTTTAGTCTAGGCGATTGAACCCCTATTACAAGTGATATTTATCCTTCGGGATAAGTGTTTTACTTGTAGTATCGTATTCACTCGTCTAAACTGTTTAAAATGTGAGACCCGTTTTGTTTCACCTATTTTAAAATTAAAATGTTACTTTTTTTTAAAATAAAAAGGGTCATATTCATATTTCAATTATTTCAAAAATCACAAAATTATTACTTTTTTTCAAATCATAAAGTTATTTGAAGTGACAAAGTTAAATTAAATAAAAGATCTTAAAAGATAAATAAAAATAAAAAAACGGCCGACAGTAGGATCATCTTCTCCTTCTCTTCCTCTGCACGTCAGCACGAAGAGCCTCTTCTCCTTTGTTAGGGCCCGAGTTCTCTTCTCCTGCATGAACACAATGATGCATGCAAGCTTTCAGCTTCGGCTCCCAAGCATGGCTCTTCCCCCTTCACCGGCTTTAGCTTGTTGATGCCTTCATCTATACAAATCGAACACAGAGATCGCTCGATTCATTCTTCTCGTACTCGTCGTCGACGTCTTCACTAGAGCACAAACATTTGCCCTAGACGCGCGTCAGTCATCTTCCTCCTCCACAGCACTCGAAGTTCCAAATGAAATCGAATCTCTTAAGATAACCATAAGACTTCTCCTGCTACTTCTCCCGCTCTCGATCTCTCTTACTCTCCGTAGCATTTTCTCTAACCATTTAATTTATTGATACATAAGATATTTATCTTCCTATAAAACATAATATCTATTAGTTTCGCCAATTTATCTTTAAAAGTGCCTATATCAATTTTAAAAATTTCGCCAAAGATATCCTATTGTACTAGTTAGATCCAATGACATACTAGAATAGATTCTAGAATAGCATCTAATAATTTTTGTTGTTTACATGACCTAAACTTTAAATATTTGGAAAGAAATACATAATTATGAACATTTTCTGCTTGTCTTTTGCACTTGTATCATTTTAATATTGCAAGAAACCTCTGCTCTTCCTTAATCTATGTTGCCTTTAATTTGCAGCCTAGAAATTACAATGGTGCTTAGCATANCCGCATGCAAAACCAAACATTGACACCAAAACTGTGAAACATAAACTACAATTTTCAAACACTTAAACCTGGCCTCATCGCGACGACAAAAGCTTGGAGCCAACTTTGTGGGCAGCACGACGAGGAGCTTGGAGCGAACAATAAGATCTTCTTCAGCATTATCCCTTCTTAGCATAACAACAACCCAAGGATCTCGAGGTAGCTCACCTAGCGTGGCGTAAATCCACACACTTCCTTTTTAGGCTCTTGTACAACCATGTTGTGCGACATGAGTCCTAACTCGATTTAGGTTCCGAGGTAGTTGTATGGTACGACGTAAACCCTCCTTTCTCTGTGGGCTATTTGCATAATCGGGTATTATGCAACTGTAAGTCCCAAATAATAAAATTGGCAAGATCAAACACTTAATTAATTTCATCTCCAAAATGTAGCCACACAGTAGGATAGTTTGGGAAGTCACTGGGGATTCTCCTCAGATCAGTGACATCCCCTACCTTCTCCTTCCTTTGGACTCCTAAAAATAAGTGTTCCGCATTGAGCCATTTCCACTTGGTTTTCCTCATCCTACCTTGAAAACCTAAACCTTGAATTCTTGAAGACTAGAACCATTGATCATTATCGAGAGTTTTCTCAAGTGACTCCCGTCATTTGGGATGTAATTAACTATAGGGGCTTGCCTCTATAGGGAACTTGGAACCCAGGTAAAATAAACCCTATTTAATCTTTGTATTAGATAGGGGAATTTGTCGGTCATATATAAAAGGTTCGCAGACTAAATGGATGTCACAAATCTCTTAGTTTGCAAGATTGGGTCTATCGCCGAGGTCTACACTTATCTTTCGGGAAGGTGTAGTATTCGCGGTATCAGGCACGATTATGTAAACTATTGGACGAATGAGATCCATTTGGTCTCATTTTTTTAAAAAATAAAATATACTTTCAAAACCCAAACTATATATTTATTATATTAAATTAAATTTCCAAAATTATTTTTTTCATATTCATATTTTCAAATCTATCAATCCAAAAAGTTGACCGACACCCTCCAACGGTGGAACTCCACCTGACCGACCCTTCCTCTGCCCTAGGCTGCATTTCCTCTTGCCTTAAATCTTTCTCATCCTCTCCCTTTACCTGATTTGCTGGCTAGAGAGACTGGTAGGTGGCTGCTCTTCTCCTTTCTTTGCTATAAAAACCCCACTTGGGGAGGANCAGGTGAGCGATGGTGTTCTTCCTCCTCCCTCTCTTGCTATAAAAACCCCATTTCGGGGAGATCTTAGGGCTAGCCGAAATTTCTTGGAGAGGGTGGAGGTGCTGCCAAAATCTCCTCTAAATCTCCTTGGTTCGATTTTCGATTTTTCTTGCTCTGTTCATCTCGTGTGCTTGAGTCCTTTTGGAAGTGTTGTAGAGAAAATTTGTGGAGTTTTCGGGGCCGAAAATTTTAGAGAAAGGGGAAGTACTGTTGGATTTTTGTGGCTTGTTGGGTTTCTTGCTGGTTCACTCGATACCTTTGCTTGGTTACTGGTTGCCTGGTTGCTTGCTTGGCCATTGATATTTTAGGTTGAAGCTTTGATAGAAGAAGGTGTTGTAGAAGTTTTTTCTGGGTCTATTCTTGCATTTATTTTGGATTTGCGCCAAGAGGTATCCCTTCCTCTCTTAGTNTGCAATCTCTCGGGCAAAGCTTGAAGGAGGGGTTTTGGCTGAAAATTGAAAAGGAAAGGGGGAAGTGCTGCCTTTTTCTTTTTTTTGGATTCTCTGGCTGTTTCTTCTTAAGTGGTTTGGTATTCTTGGGTGCTGCTCTTTTCTCGTTCTTCTCTTGAAAAAAAAAACCAAGCAAGGTATCCCTTCCTCCCTTAGCTATTCATTACTATGGTTTGTTGACTTGGTTGCTTGTTCTAACTTCAATGTTTCTTTAAAAAAAAAAAAAAAAGAGGAGAAGAATGTTGGGTGAAACTTGTAGCTTGCACATAGAATGGTAATTGGGATTTCCCCTTTTGGCTCCATATTTGAATGGTTTTCTAAGCATGCTTAGGAGAAAATATTTGAAGCTTCTCTTTATTATTAGTTTCGTTGATTTTGGAGATCACATATTCAAATGCTTGTTGAATTCACATTCTTGATAGTTTAAAGAAAAAAAATTATGGAACTCTTCTTTGTTTTTCATTATGCGGATCTTGAAAGAAATGTTTAGAAACTCTTCGTGATTCTTTTTTTCGGTTGGTTTGGAAAAGATAGAGTACATCGTTTTGCGCATGATTGGTAAAGATGAAAGAAAGTGCAATTAACATTTATTCATGTAGTAAAGAAAAAAAGATTCTCTTTTTTTTATTTTTTTTGAGCTTGGACTTTCATATGGATACATTTGAGCTTATATTTTATGTTCCTATTACTCCCATTTGCTGCAATATGTGTTGGAAATTGTTTTGTGAGATAACACATGTATTTAGGGGTTCATTTCATATTCTTCATACTCACCCTTTTGCTGGAATACATGTTGAAATTGCTTTATATGTTAGAAAAATTGCATTTGGGGCTCCCATTATGCTTCCCTTGCTGCCCTTTATTGAAATATATGCTAGACGTTTATTTTTAAATGCTGGAAGTTACATTTGGGGCTCACATTTTGCTTTTCTTGTTGCCCCCTTGATGGGAAACATGCTGGAAATTATGTTTATGAGCTGGAAAAATATATTTGGAGTTCATTTATTTCATCTCTTGCTACCCTTTGATAGAAAATATGCTGAAAATTATTTTATGAGTTGGGAAGTCACATTTTGGGCTCCCATTTTGCTTCCCTTGCTGCCCCTTATTGAAATATATGCTGGAAATCATTTTTCAAAGTTGGAAAATCACATTTGGGGCTCACACCTTGCTTTTCTTGCTGCCCCCTTGATGGAAAACATGCTGGAAATCAATTTTCAAAGTTGGAAAATTATGTTTAAGGATCACATCTTAGCTTAATTTGTTGCCCTCCGATGTTGGAACATATGCTGAAATATTTCTTGATGTTGGAAATTATATTTGGGGCTTACCTTGCTTCTTTTATTACCCCGTTTGTTGGACTACATGCTGAAGTCATTTCAAAAGTTAGAAAATCATGTTTTTGGGCTCAATTTTGCCTCCTTGTGGGAGGGGCTTGGTTATGGCTTCATGAAATTTTGTTTAAAAAACCTTATTTTAGTTCATTTAATGAGATCGAGTTTACCTTCTTGTTGGATTAAATGTTGGCTGAAAATATACCTATATTAAATGGAGATTTGGCTTTGATTTTTTTGGAGTTTTCTGCCTTCGTTTTGAGCTGAATTAATTTGCTCGGTTTGGAATTTTCTGTCTTCGTTTTGAGCTGAATTAACTGGCTCGGTTCGGGGTTTCCAACCATTGCTTTAAAGTTTGTTTATTCGGGGTTGGTTTGGTGGNTGTTTCTTTAAAAAAAAAAAAAGAGGAGAAGGATGTTTGATGAAACTTATAGTTTGCACATAGAATGGTAGCTGAGATTTCCCCTTTTGGCTCCATATTTGAATGGTTTTCTAAACATGCTTAGGAGAAAATATTTGGAGCTTCTCTTTCTTATTAGTTTCGTTGATTTTGAAGATCACATATTCAAATGTTTGTTGAATTCACATTCTTGATGGTTTAAAGAAAAAAATTATGGAGCTCTTCTTTGCTTTTCATTGTGCGGATCTTGAAAGAAATGTTTAGAAACTCTTCGTGATTCCTTTTGGTTGGTTTGGAAAAGATAGAATACATTGTTTTGCGCATGATTGATAACGATGAAAGAAAGAGCAATTAACATTTATTCATGTAGTAAAGAAAAAAGGGATTCCTTTTTTATTTTTTTTGAGCTTGGACTTTCATATGGATACATTTGAGCTTATGTTTTATATTTTTATTACTCCTCTTTTGCTGCAATATGTGTTGGAAATTGCTTTGTGAGATAACACATGTATTTAGAGGTTCATTTCATGTTCCTCATACTCACCATTTTGCTGGAATACATGTTGAAATTGTTTTATATGTTAGAAAAATTACATTTGGGGCTCTCATTATGCTTCCCTTACTGCCCCTTATTGAAATATATACTGGAAGTTTATTTTTAAATGCTGGAAGTTACATTTGGGGCTCACATTTTGCTTTTCTTGTTGCCCCCTTGATGGGAAACATGCTGAAAATTATGTTTATGAGCTGGAAAAATATATTTAGAGCTCATTTATTTCATCTCTTGCTGCTCTTTAATAGAAAACATGCTGAAAATTATTTTATGAGTTGGGAAATTACATTTGGGGCTCCCATTTTGCTTCCCTTGCTGCCCCTTATTGAAATATATGCTGGAAATCATTTTTCAAAGTTGAAAAATCACATTTGGGGCTCACACCTTGCTTTTCTTGTTGCCCCCTTGATGGAAAACATGCTGGAAATCGCTTTTCAAAGTTTAATTATGTTTAGGGATCACATCTTAGCTTAATTTGTTGCCCTCCGCTGTTGTAACATATGCTGAAATATTTCTTGATGTTGAAAATTATATTTGGGGCTTATCTTGCTTCTTTTATTACACCGTTTGTTGGAAAACATGCTGAAGCGATTTCAAAAGTCGGAAAATCATGTTTTTGGGCTCAATTTTGCCTCCTTGTGGGAGGGGCTTGGTTATGGCTTCATGAAATTTTGTTTAAAAGACCCTATTTTAGTTCATTTAATGAGATCGGGTTTACCTTCTTGTTGGATTAAATGTTGGCTTAAAATATACCTATATTAAATGAAGATTTGGCTTTGATTCTTTTGGAGTTTTCTGCTTTCATTTTGAGCTGAATTAATTGGCTCGGTTTGGGGTTTTCTACCTTCGTTTTTGAGCTGAATTAATTGGCTCGGTTTGGGGTTTTTTGCCTTCGTTTTTGAGCTGAATTAATTGGCTCGGTTTGGGGTTTTCTACCTTTGTTTTTTAGCTGAATTAATTGGCTTGGTTCAGGGTTTTCTGCCTTCGTTTTTTTAGTTGAATTAACTGACTCGGTTCGGGATTAACCGAAGTGACCAACAAACCAAAGAATTGTTTAAGAAAAGGGCGAATTTGATATGAAATTAAATTTGAGTTGGGTTCCCAATCAGGAACCCACAGCTCGAGAAAGATTTTGTTAATGAACGATTTGAGAATAAAAAATTTTATCACAAGTTTGCAACATTTGATTTAATCGAGTGAAAAGATTAATTTAAGGAGGTAAGGAGGCCACCAACAAAAGACCACCATCAAGGGATTTATGTCAAAAGAGAGCCACCAACAAGAGGTTTACGTCAAAAGACCACCAACAAGAGGTTTACGTCGAAATAGGGCCACCAACAAAAAGTTTACGACAAAAGAGGGTCACCAACAAGGGGTTTGCACCAAAAAACCACTAACAAGGGATTCATGTCGAAAGAGGGCCACCAACAAAGGGTTTACGCCAAAAGACCACCAACAAGAGATTCACGTCGAAAGAGGACCACCAACAAGGGGTTTACGCCAAAAGACCACCAACAAGGGGTTTACGTCGAAAAAGGGCCACCAACAAGGGGTTTACGCCAAAAGACCACCAACAAGGGAACCAACACGGGGTTTACGCCAAAAGACCACCAACAAGAGATTTACGTCGAAAGGAGGGCCACCAACAGGGGATTTACGCCAAAAGACCACCAACAAGGGATTTACGTCGAAAGAGCAAGGGGTTTACGCCAAAAGACCACCAACAAGGGATTTACGTCGAAAGAAGGGCCACCAACAGGGGATTTCAGCCAAAGAAGGGCCACCAACAAAGGGTTTACACCAAAAGACCACCAACAAGAGATTTACGTCGAAAGAAGGGCCACCAACAGGGGGTTTATGCCAAAAGACCACCAACAAAAGATTTACGTCGAAAGAAGGGCCACAAACAGGGGATTTACGCCAAAAGACCACTAACAAGAGATTTACGTCGAAAGAAGGGCCACCAACAGGAGATTTACGCCAAAATCTAAGGAATTCAAAATTAATTTAATTTATTACAATGTAAATATATATAATTTCAAATTTATTTTATATTAGATGTTTTCTTTATTTTATTTTGCATCGTTCCATGTTCATTGCAAGACTGAATTAACATTTAATTTGACATCCTTAAATCAATCGCATCATATGGCAAAAAAAAATCTTCATTGATCCTCTATCGGGGTACATTCCAATCGTAAAATGATCTTGTTCAAAACAAATTGTAGACTTTTAATGTCATATCCATCCTTCCGACCTCTCGGAGTTATGTAGAAACTAGCCCCTCCTACAAAGATTGTTCTGGAATAAAAGTCCCCCTCACATATACTTTGAGGCGTGCCTGTTTCATAATTCCAAAGGTCGAAGTCCCTCGAGCTCTGCATCAGGCTGATATCCAAATGGTACCTTACTTTCATCCATTCTTCTGAAAGTAATTGATATTCTTTTTTGCGGAACCCCTGGTACACAATGTTTTGTCAAATCTGCTCCATTTCCTTTGAGAACCAGGACCCGAGCCAACAGGAAGAGGAATTTCCATTGCTCCACGAAATTCAGCTGGACCAATCACTCGTATCTCTTTTCCGAACATTATATTGCATTTGCTGACGAGAGACATAGTGCAGAAGAGTCACGAAATCGTGGTTATTAATATGGGGTGGTATACAATCTCCTTCTTCATTGATATTAATTATGCAGCTATTGGGTACTCTATCTGCTGGTAAAATACATCATTCTACCATATTTTTTATCATCCTTTTCATAAGCGGTGGCAGCGGGTCAACTTCATCATGCCGAATAATCCCTGAGGGATTCCCTATTTTATCATATGCATAATTATAACAACATCCGTACTGAATTGTGATCCTGCCCTTGCCTTTCATCCACTTTCGGGGCTCCCAATAAGACTTTTTCTTCAACAGGCCTTCCCGACATCTTTCTCTGAGATCAAAAATATATTTCACCTTCCTTTTCTGTTCATTTTCGGAAAAGACGTCAGTATGCAATTTCAACCCTTCCAAAATATTGACGTATCTGCCTCGTATCCTTTCAAAATATTCAAAATTTTGTTTTCACACTTTCTGGAACATTGCGAGTACCTCTTCAGAAATTATCTGCAATCTCTTAGGCTAAACATACTGCGGGATGTATCGCTCTACATCTGGATGTTCCTCACTTCTTTGAATTGCTGGGATTATAACACATTTTTCCCTAGGAGCATCATATTCCATATATTCACCACAAAAACCAGTTAGGGAATACTCTTGCAAAGTGGTCCCCAGAATTGAACTTTATGGAACCTGTCTTCCTGCAGCAGTTTGAAGCGGAACATTCTGGATTATTTGCTCAGACGTTTCTTCTTTATTTTGATAAATCAAAATATGCTTCGAAGTTGCCTCCTCAGCTTGTCTTTTTGCTAGTTGTACGAGTGTCTTGCGTTGGGTGCAGGTCAACGGTACTTTTCTCGACAAATTTGCTGGAGCGTTGATGAGCTCTCCCTCTGCTGTTAAAACCATTGACCGCATCTGCCCAACTTTTCCTGACGGATCATAATCATTTTCCCGAGTTTCCTCTCCATTTTCATGCTTTCTTTTCTTTACAGTGGTGTCAACTTTCTTACTTTTAAAACTGAGCACTGGCTTCAGACCTTCCATCTCCTTTGAGCTGACCACACTTAACAGGTGCCCCTCATATTCCAACTTGACTTGCTCAAAGTCCAAGTCGAAATCAATGATGGCTCTCTGTGCCACCTCTTCCTTGTTTAATGCGAGATTTATGTCATTCTTAAAAGAAAAAATCAGTCTTCCGTTCGACATTTCCCTGCAAAAGACAAGAGAAACGTGAGCACGTTGATAATCAAATGAACATGAACAATGACTAATTATTATTTAGAAAGTGATTTAGTTCATGTTTGAATTTGGGAAAAACAAAGAAAACTTATTATTATTCCTGAGGATTTATCTGTCTTACTAATTTTATTACAATATTCTTGGACCCAGTTACTAAAAGTTAACACATCTGCGTATCATAGGACCTGCAACCGGGTCCCCTGAAACGTCACGACGCGTAGTACTTTTTCAAATATCTTCCATTAATTAGGAGCATAGGCCTTTCGCTCTGACAATCCACTAACTGATAAGATCCTCCAGAATAAACTTTTTCGACCACGTACGGTCCCTCCCAGGTTGGCTCAAATTTTCCCCTTATCTTATGATGTGCAAGAATAGATCTCCTGAGAACCAGGACTAAATCACCAATATTGAAAATCCTAGGGCGGACCAGTTTATCGTGGGCATAGATCATTCTGGCTTGGTAGAGTTCCAAATTCTGCTGTGCTGCTAGACGGTCTTCTTCGAGGGCTTCTAACTCTTCCAATCGGAGTCTAGCATTTTCCTCTGTTGTGATCCTGTTAGCTACTGCAATTCTGAGAGAAGGTAACTGAACTTCTAAGGGAAGAACGCCCTTGGACCCGTACACAAGCGCATATGGCGTAACCTGAGTTGGAGTTCTGATTGTCGTCCTGTATGCCCACAGAGCTTCTAATAACTGCTCATGTCATCCTCTTTTATTTTCGTCCAATGTCTTTTTCAGAATCTGCACGAGAGTTTTGTTAAAAGTCTCTGCCAATTCGTTTGCCCTAGGGTAGTAGATGATAGAATATCTTCAATCTATTTTGTGTCGTTTGACAAAATTGTTAATCTTCATGCTTTTAAATGTTGAACCATTATCAGAGATTATCCTTCGTGGAACACCGAAACGATACACTATGTGAGACTTAAAGAATTGAAGGACTTGATGCGCTGTGACTTCTCTTAAAGGTACTACTTCTGCCCATTTTGAGAAATAATCTGTTGCAGCGAGAATGAAACGGTGTCCTCTTGACGACGGAGGGTCTATCGGGCCCACTATATCTGTGCCCCAACACTCAAATGACCACGACGATATTGTAGGGTGCAGCACATTCGGAGGTTGATGCAAGACCACTCCGTGTATCTGACATTGGTGACAACTTTTGGCAACTTCCATGCAATCGGTGATCATCGTCGGCCAGTAGTAACCCATTCTTTTGATTTTCATTTTCATTTTCATTTTCATTTTCGGGCCTGACGGATGAGCACCACACAGTCCTGCGTGTACTTCCTTGACAATCTTTTGTGCTTCCGGCCTGTTCAGGCACCTCAGCTACATTTGATCGAAAGATCTTCTATATAAAACATTATCCACTAAAACGTACGACAACGCTCTCTTCTTGATCCGATGAGCTACTGACTTATCCTCTGGTAATTTTCCGGACTTCAAATATCCTATGAACGGTTCCCGCCAATCATTAGCATCTTCTGCAACTGCAGCCACTATCTAACATCCATGCTGATTTTAGAAAGTATTTGTCGTCCCTCTACAGTGATATCAGTTGAATTTTCTGGAGGGCATGCTAACTCTTTCGCAAGTTTTGCTAAAGCATCTGCATGAGCATTATCTCTTCTCGGTATCTGGTATATTAATACATTTGGGATTTGCTCCAACAATTTCATTGTATAATTAAAGTACTGTGGCTTCAGAATCTTGTATTGTCCTGCCACTTGCTGGATAATGAGTTGTGAATCACCAAATATCTCGATGTCCGCTATTCTCATTGAAATTGCTAACTCCAATCCGACGATTAAAGTCTCATATTAGGCCTCATTATTCGTGCAAGGCTCTGTTAAATGGTAGGAGTACCTTAGTAACTCTCGATCTGGTGTTATGAATATCAGACCAACTCCTGTTTTTCCAGGTATTACTGTCCCTGAATCTTTATCCCTTTGTGATGATGAAGCTCCATCAAAGTACATTTTCCAAATTTGAGAATTGGAGGTTGTATATTTATTATTTGCTCATCTAGTAGATCATCATTGAGAGGTGAATCGGCTGGCAACGGATGCGCTGCGAGGAAATCTGCTAAAATTTGTCATTTAATGGCGCGAAGACGTACAAATGTTATCTCAAATTGCAATAGAATCATTGACCATCTTGCTAATCTTCCAGATAGTGTTGGCCGAGTCATTAAGTATTGTAATAGATTAACCCTTGAAATCAGGTGAACCTTATGAGCGAGCATGTAATGCCTAAGCTTTTGAGCGGCGAAGATTAAAGCTAGACAATGCTTTTCGATGGGTGGATACTTTACTTCCGTCGGAATCAGACAACGACTCAGGTAGTAAAGAGCATTTTATTTTCCTTCATCATTAATTTGTGCTAACAGGGCACCAAGAGAGTCGTCTAAAGCCGTAGTATAAAGTATCAAAGGTCTACCCGAAATCGGGGCTGCCAACACAGGTGGCGCCATTAAATACTGCTTAATTTCTTCAAAAGCCCTTTGGCACTTCTCATCCCAGATATATTTAGCGTCCTTTTTTACTAGAGCCGAAAAGTGTTTACACCTTCCTGACAGATTAGAAATAAAGCGTCTTAAATAAGTCAATTTCCCTTGAAAAGATCGTAACTGCTTTAAACTCTTAGGGGGTGGCATTTCTAATATCGCTTTAATCTTTTCTGGGTCGATTTCGATCCCCCGGTGACAGACAACAAATCCAAGGAACTTCTCATAAATGACACCAAAGGCACACTTTAGGGGATTCATCTTGAGATTAAATCGTCGCAATCGTTCGAAGACAATCCTCAAATCATACAAATGATCTTCTTTATGTTTACTTTTAATGATCAAATCATCCACATAGCATTCGACTTGATTGTGAATGAGGTTATCAAAAATTCTCGTCATAGCTCGCTTTGCTCCGGCGTTCTTCAATCCAAATGGCATTACGGTGTAGCAATAAATTCCAATTAGAGTTCTGAAAGCTGTAAATGTTGCATCTTCCGGTGCCATCTTGATTTGGTTATACCCGGATGATCCATCCATAAATGAGAAAATTGCATGTGATGATGCAATATCTACCATTAGCTCTGGAATTGGTAATGGGAACTCATCCTTCGGGCATGCTTTATTTAAATCTTTGAAATCCACGCAGATACGGATCTGACCATTCTTCTTTCTGACTGACACTATGTTGGCTAACCACGTTGGATACTGTTCTTCTCATACAAAATTAGCCTCTATCAATTTCTTAACCTCAGCAGTGACCTACTGCTCGATTTCAAGGCGCATCCTTCTGGGAGTTTGCTTTACTTGAGCCATGGAGGGGTCTATTCCGAGCTTATGAACTGAAACCTCTGGTGATAGACCTGACATCTCCTCATAGCTCCAAGCAAAACAATCATTGAATTCTGCCAACAACTTGATTAAATTTGTAGACTCTTCATCACTGAGCAAAGAACTAATGAAGGTGGGTTTAGGATCTTCCTCTGACCCTAGATTTATTTCTCTTAACTCATCAACAGTCGACTTAATTTCCTCTTCAAACTCAGGAGGGGCATCTTCTATTCTAAATTCATCAGGATCATCTTCTTCTTCAAAGCAACATTCATTGGGATTACTAGCAACAACCAAGCAAAATTCAGTATCACTGATCGGCCCTACTGTGTCGAAACCAAGTCCTTTTGATTTAGGATCTCGATTTGAAGTTATTATTCATATTTCCAGTTTCTTCTTGAGTAGGCAATTCTTCCACTGGCGGAGTTGTCTCATTTTGGGTAAGCATTTGTTTTCCTTTCACCCCCAGATCCGATATTGGCGGTAATACCTTTCCTCTTCCTAAATATACTTCCGTTATCTCTTGTGTTTCTTGAATTGGACCCGGTGGTTTCTCTTTTGTCACAGCTACCCACTCTTCCAGAGATGTTTCTGAATCCGAAGCTTCCAATTCAATTGCTATTGGCTTTCCTCGGAATTCAAAGGAGGGTGGTTCACTTTCTGCACTATCATAGCTTGTATCATTGGCCTCTTCGCTAGCCATATTGACGAGTTCGTTGCGATTTTGTATGATTTGAGGATTGTCTTCAAACGATTGCTACGATTTAATCTCAAGATGAATCCCTTGAAGTGCGCCTTTGGTATCACTTCTGGGAAGTTCCTTGGATTTGTTGTCCGTCATCGGGGGATTGAAATCGACCCAGAAAAGATTAAAACAATATTAGAAATGTCACCCCCTAAGAGTTTAAAGCAGTTACGATCTTTTCAAGGAAAATTGACATATTTAAGACGCTTTATTTCTAATCTGTCAGGAAGGTGTAAACCCTTTTCGGCACTAGTCAAAAAAGACGCTAAATATATCTGGGATGAGAAGTGTCAAAGGGCTTTTGAAGAAATTAAGCAGTATTTAATGGTGCCACCTGTGTTGCCAGCCCCGATTTCGGTTAGACCTTTGATATTTTATACTGCGGCTTTGGACGACTCTCTTGGCGCCCTGTTAGCACAGGTTAATGATGAAGAAAAAGAAAATGCTCTTTACTACCTGAGTCGTTGTCTGATTCCGACGGAAGTAAAGTATCCACCCATCGAGAAGCATTGTCTAGCTTTAATCTTCCCCGCTCAAAAGCTTAGGCATTACATGCTCGCTCATAAGGTCCACCTGATTTCAATGGTTAATCCATTACAATACTTAATGACTCGGCCAACACTATCTGGAAGGTTAGCAAGATGGTCAATGATTTTATTATAATTCGAGATAACGTTTGTACCTCTTCGCGCCATTAAAGGACAAATTTTAGCAGATTTCCTCGCAGCGCATCCCTTACCAGCTGATTCACCTCTCAATGATGATCTACAGGATGAACAAATAATGAATATACAACATGTCAATTCTCAGAGTTGAAAAATGTACTTTGACGGAGCTTCATCATCACAAAGGGATAAAGATTCAGCGACAGTAATACCTGGCAAAGCAGGAGTTGGCCTGATATTCATAACATCGGATCGAGGGTTACTAAGGTACTCCTACCATTTAACAGAGCCTTGCACGAATAATGAGGCCGAATATGAGGCTTTAATCGTCGGATTGGAGTTAGCAATTTCAATGGGAATAGCGGACATCGAGATATTTGGTGATTCACAGCTCATTATCCAGCAAGTGGCAGGGCAATACAAGATTCTGAAGCCGAAGTTGGAACAGTACTTTAATTATATAATGAAATTGTTGGAGCAAATCGCAAATGTAACAATATACCAGATACCGAGAAGAGATAATGCTCATGCGGATGCTTTAGCAAAACTTGCGAAAAAGTTAGCATGCCCCCCAGAAAATTCAATTGATATCACTTTAGAGGGACGACAAATACTTTCTTAAATCAGCATAAATGTTCTACAAAGGCTTGAAATAGAAGAGATAGTGGCTGCAGTTGTAGAAGATGCTAATGATTAGCGGGAACCGTTCATAGAATATTTGAAGTCCAGAAAATTACCAGAGGATAAGTCAGTAGCTCATCCGATCAAGAAGAGAGCGTTGTCGTACGCTTTAGAGGATAATGTTTTATATAGAAGATCCTTCGATCAAATGTGGCTGAGGTGCCTGAACAGGCCGGAAGCACAAAAGATCGTCAAGGAAGTACACGCAGGACTGTGTGGTGCTCATCAGTAAGGCCCGAAAATAAAAATGAAAATGAAAATCAAAAGAATGGGTTATTACTGGCCGACGATGATCACCGATTGCATGGAAGTTCCCAGAAGTTGTCATCAGTGTCAAATACACGGAATGGTCTTGCATCAACCTCCGAATGTGCTGCACCCTACAATAGCGTCGTGGTCATTTGAGTGTTGGGTATAGTGGGCCCGATAGACCCTCCGTTGTCAAGAGGACACCGTTTCATTCTCGTTGCAACAGATTATTTCTCAAAATGGGCCGAAGCAGTACCTTTAACAGAAGTCACAGCGCATCAAGTTCCTCAATTTTTTAAGTTTCACATAGTGTATCGTTTCGGTGTTCTACGAAGGGTAATCTCCGATAATGGTTCAGCATTTAAAATCACGAATAACAACAATTTTGTCAAACGACACGGAATAGATTGGAGATATTCTACCATCTATTACCCTAGAGCAAACGGATTGACAGAGGCTTTTAACAAAACTCTCGTGCAGATTCTAAAAAAGACATTGGACGAAAATAAAAGAGGATGGTATGAGCAGTTATTAGAAGCTCTGTGGTCATACAGGACGACAATCAGAACTCCAACTCAAGCTACGCAATATTCACTTGTATACGGGTCCGAGGCCGTTCTTCCCTTAGAAGTTCAGTTACCTTCTCTCAGAATTGCAGTAGCCAACAAGATTACAACAGAGGAAAATGCTAGACTCCGATTGGAAGAGTTAGAAGCCCTCGAAGAAGACCGTTTAGCAGCACAGCAGAATTTGGAACTCTACCAAGCCAGAATGATCTATGCCCACGATAAACTAGTCCGCCCTAGGATTTCAGTATTGGTGATTTAGTCCTGGTTCTCAGGAGACCTATTCTTGCACATCGTAAGATATGGGGAAAATTTGAGCCAACCTGGGAGGGACCGTACGTGGTCGAAAAAGTTTATTCTGGGGGGTCTTACCAGCTAGTGGATTGCCATGGTGAGAGGCCTATGCTCCCAATTAATGGAAGATACTTGAAAAAGTACTACGCGTCGTAACGTTTCAAGGGACCCGGTTGCAGGTCCTATGATACGCAGATGCGTTAACTTTTAGTGACTGGGTCCAAGAATATTGTAATAAAACTAGCCAGACAAGACAAATTCTCATGAATAATAATAAGTTTACTTTGTCTTTCCAAAATTCAAACATGAACTAAATCACTTTTTAAATAATAATTAGTCATTGTTCCTATTCATTTGATTATCAACGTGCTGACGTTTCTCCTGTCTTTTACAGGGAAATCTCGAACGGAAGACTGATTTTCTCTTTTAAGAATGACATAAATCTCGCATTAAACAAGGAAGAGATGGCACAGGGAGCCATCATTGATTTCGACTTGGACTTTGAGCAAGTCAAGTTGAAGTATGAGGGGAACCTGTTAAGTGTGGTCAACTCAAAGGAGATGGAAGGTTTGAAGCCAGTGCTCAGTTTTAAAAGTAAAGAAGTTGACATCACTGCGAAGAAAAGAAAGCATGAAAATGGAGAGAAAACTCGGGAAAATGATTATGATCCGTCAGGAAAAGTTGGGCAGATGCGGTCAATGGTTTTAACAGCAGAGGGAGAGCTCATCAGCGCTCCAGCAAATCTGTCGAGAAAAGTACCGTTGACCCGCACCCAACGCAAGATTGCCAGTCGAAAGAAGCGCAAAGCACTCGTACAGCTAGCAAAAAGACAAGCTAAGGAGGCAACTTCAAAGAATATTTTGATTTCTCAAAATAAAGAAGAAACGTCTGAGAAAATAATCCAGAATGTTCCGCTTCAAACTGCTGCAGGAAGACAGGTTCCACAAAGTTCAATTCTACGGTCCACTTTGCAAGAGTATTCCCTAGCTGGTTTTTGTGATGAATATATGGAATATGATACTCCTAGGGAAGAATGTGTTATAATCGCAGCAATTCAAAGAAGTGAGAAACATCCAGATGTAGAGCCATACATCCCACAGTATGTTCAGCCTAAGAGATTGCAGATAATTTCTGAAGAGCAACTCGCAATGTTCCAGAAAGTGCGAAAGTAAAATTTTGAATATTTTGAAAAGATACGAGGCAGATACGTCAATATTTTGGAAGGATTGGAATTGCATACTGACGTCTTTTCCGAAAATGAACAGAAAAGGAAGGTGAAATATATTTTTGATCTCAGAGAAAGAGGTCGGGAAGGCCTGTTGAAGAAAAAGTCTTATTGGGAGCCCCGAAAGTGGATGAAAGGCAAGGGCAGGATCACAATTCAGTACGGATGTTGTTATAATTATGCATATGATAAAATAGGGAATCCCCCAGGGATTATTCGGCATGATGAAGTTGACCCGCTGCCACCGCTTATGAAAAGGATGATAAAAAATATGGTAGAATGACGTATTTTACCAGCAGATAGAGTACCCAATAGCTGCATAATTAATATCAATGAAGAAGGAGATTGTATACCACCCTATATTAATAACCACGATTTCGTGACTCTTCTGCACTATGTCTCTCGTCAGCAAATGCAATATAATGTTCGGAAAAGAGATACGAGTGATTGGTCCAGCTGAATTTCGTGGAGCAATGGAAATTCCTCTTCCTGTTGGCTCGGGTCCTGGTTCTCAAAGGAAATGGAGCAGATTTGGCAAAACATTGTGTACCAGGGGTTCCGCAAAAAAGAATATCAATTACTTTCAGAAGAATGGATGAAAGTAAGGTATCATTTGGATATCAGCCTGATGCAGAGCTCGAGGGACTTCGACCTTTGGAATTATGAAACAGACACGCCTCAAAGTGTATGTGAGGGGGACTTTTATTCCAGAACATATCTTTGTAGGAGGGGCTAGTTTCTACATAACTCCGAGAGGTCGGAAGGATGGATATGACATTAAAAGTCTACAATTTGTTTTGAACAAGACCATTTTACGATTGGAATGTACCCCGATATATCAGATTTTGGAGGATCAACGAAGATTTCTTTTTGCCATATGATGCGATTGATT
The DNA here is from genome assembly GCA_002079205.1 of Phalaenopsis hybrid cultivar. Taxonomy (NCBI): domain Eukaryota; kingdom Viridiplantae; phylum Streptophyta; class Magnoliopsida; order Asparagales; family Orchidaceae; genus Phalaenopsis; species Phalaenopsis hybrid cultivar. The sequence goes on along the minus strand of JXCR01148667.1, from coordinate 61,523 downwards.
TAAGGATGTCAAATTAAATGTTAATTCAGTCTTGCAATGAACATGGAACGATGCAAAATAAAATAAAGAAAACATCTAATATAAAATAAATTTAAAAATATATATATTTACATTATAATAAATTAAATTAATTTTGAATTCCTTAAATTTTGGCGTAAATCCACTGTTAGTGGCCCTTCTTTCGACATAAATCCCTTGTTGGTGGTCTTTTGGCGTAAATCCCCTGTTGGTGGCCCTTATTTCGACGTAAATCCCTTGTTGGTGGTCTTTTGGCGTAAACCCCCTGTTGGTGGCCCTTCGTTCGACGTAAATCCCTTGTTTATGGTCTTTTGGCGTAAACTCCTTGTTGGTGGCCCTCCTTCGACGTAAATCCCTTGTTGGTGGTCTTTTGGCGTAAACCATTTGTTGGTGGCCCTCTTTCGACGTAAATCCCCTGTTGGTGGCCCTTCTATCGACGTAAATCCCTTGTTGGTGGTCTTTTGGCGTAAATCCCCAGTTGGTGGCTCTTCTTTCGACGTAAATCCCAGTTGGTGGCCCTTCTTTCACCGAGCAGCCCTCCAATGGTGGAACTCCACCTGGCCGACCCTTCCTCTGCCCTAGGCTGCATTTCCTCTTACCTTAAATCTTTTTCATCCTCTCCCTTTACCTGATTTGCTGGCTAGAGATACTGATAGGTGGCTGCTCTTCTCCTTTCTTTGCTATAAAAACCCCACTTGGGGAGGGTTTTGATTTTTAGCCGAATTTTATTTTGAGTGGGGGAGGTGCTGTCATTTTTGTGTCTCGTTTCTTCATTCTGTGTGTGTATTTGAGGCTCTGAGAAGGCGTTGCAATCTCTCGGGCAAAGCTTGAAGGAGGGGTTTTGGCTGAAAATT
>JXCR01148667.1:47123-57803 GCA_002079205.1 Phalaenopsis hybrid cultivar | reverse complement strand
GGAAGAAATGAGAATTTAAATAACGATTGAGAGATTAGTGGACTTGCACTTAGATCCCTTAAGTTTTGAATCAATTTAAAATCTAATTCCTTTAACTAGGATTGAAGCACAACTCACAACTCTTTTGCCAAAACTATGAGTTTACCCCTAGGTTTTAGGAGTCTGATAGCGAGCTAAGCTGGATCTATAGATGTTTGAGGGTTAGTGAAAAGGCACTTAATTGAGATTAGACACTTTAGGACACTTCAAGTTTAACCTAAAGTACATGCATCCTAGATCTTAGAAGCACAACTTAAGAGATAGTTTATCATCCTAATTTTCAAATGACCCTAAGAAATCCAAACATCTAACCTCAGTTTGGGAGATAAGTATGACACTAAGCACGATGGTGCACTAGATTGTGACTCATGACTGATTTAATTAAATCAAATAATGAAATTTTTACCTTAACTTGACCAAAACTGAAACTCAATGCTCCGGGATTTGAGTTTGTCCTACACTTAAATCCTCCTGGCAATTGGGGACATTCCAATATCACATATAAATTTCTTATTCTTGATCATTTATATGTGATATGGTATTTCATGTTATTTGTTTATCTTTTCTCTGTGATTTACCTGTTTCTGTTAAGTCTTTTTCAGGTCATACTTTCCTCTTTTACACAGCGCATAATAGCTAAATTTAAAGGAGCAATGAACCTCTCAGATGTACAGGTTTAATTTATATTACAACATTTTATTTTAAAGCATGTTATATTGTTTTCATAGCCTGTTATACTGCTTCCCCAGCATGTTATACTACTCTTTACAACACATTATGCTCTTCTTTCAGTATGTTATATTATATTTTCTCTTTACTGTACAGTACATTGTTATTGTTCTTCCACACTGCATGCTAGTTACTTTGATACACTATGCATTAGTTTAGGATAACCTAGTGGTTAGGAGCATGTTCAAAACTAAAACTAAATCAGGAGGTGCTACTACGAGAAGTTTGGAGCGAATAGCATGAGCAGCGCGACGAGGAACAACTTCCAGATGGATCTGCAACAGCAAAACATCTTCATATTACATAAACACATTCACATCACTTATCACTTTCTTTAGTTTAAATAACAACTCATAGAATCATTTCTTTAGGCTTTCTGCACAACTCTGTTGTGTAATTATAAGTCCTAACGCATTAGGATTCCGAGGTTACCGTTCGGTACGGTGTAAATCCTCATGTCTTTTTATGCTATTTGCACAGTCCTACATTGTGCAAACATAAGTCCTAAATCTTAAATAATTTGCAGTATTGAAATATCAAATTAAATTATTTCAAAAGACATAAAGCCAAACAATAGGATAGTTGAGACATCTCTGGGGTTTCTCCTAGATCTGTGACGTCCCCTACTCTTCTTCCCTCTGGATTCCTTAAATAATTGTTCCCATTTTGAGCCATTTCTATTTGATTTTCCCATGTCCAATCATGAAAACTTGAACTTTAAAATCTTTAAAACAAAACCACCTGATCTTAATCGAGAGTTTTCTTAAATGACTACCAGTTATTTAAGATATAATTAACTATAGGGGTTTGCCTCTATAGGGAACCAGGAACCCAGATAAAATAAATCTTATCTAATCCTCGTATTAGGTGGGGGAACTTGTCGGCAAATAAGACAATTTCGCAGACCGAACGGATGTCACAAACTCTTTAGTCTAGGTGATTGAATCACTATTACAAGTGATATTTATCATTCGGGATAAGTGTTTTACTTGTAGTATCGTATTCACTCGTCTAAACTATTTAAAATGTGAGACCCATTTGGTCTCACCTATTTTAAATTAAAATGTTACTTTTAAAATAAAAAAGGGGTTATATACATATTTCAATTATTTTAAAATCACGAAATTATTACCTTTTTCAAATCATAAAGTCATTTGAAGTTATAAAGTTAAATTAAATAAAAGATTTTAAAGATAAAATTTAAAAAAAAAACGGCCGACAGTATGCACGTAAATCACTCCCCTCCAACACCACAAATCAAAAAAAAAAAAACTTATCCTTTCATTAATCTATGCTCTTTGATTTTTCTGGCTCGATGGGCTTCTTTGACTCATTTAATTCTGGTTCTTCGCCACTTTAATCACATCAGGGCTCTTCATCATTTAAGAGGTTTGTGAGATTCGTCCTTGAAGAATGAAGCAAATTATTTAGGCTAATCATATGAGAGGCATAACAAGGAACTTATAAATATGCTCGTTCTACCATAGATGTGCTTGTTTTATCATGTTATCCTAAAGCTTGGGGCTTCAAGAACTTGGCATAATCAACTTCATTCAACTTAAGCCAGATATATGTTCATTCAGATCGTGATACAGAACAAACAACCATGCCCACCATTATTGGACTCCAGCAAAAAAGTAACGGAAAGCACACTGTTGCCCCAAGAAATCTCCTAGTTGGGGAAACAACTTATGCCCTCCCAACTCAAAATTATTCAAGGGAGATGAAATTGTCTGGAGCACAATGGCCAACTATCCGCGGTCGACATAAATATTAAGGGCCACCACAAATTTGATCCAAAGTCTCCATGCAAAACAATGGTGTGCTACGATTATAAATTAATTCAAGGAAGTAAGACAAGCTCCTGCTACCATAAATAGTCGTCAGGTTAATCAATATAATTTTAGTCGTATGAAAACAACTTTCCAATCTATTAAACACAAATCAAGAGTCAAAATTTAGATAACAAACAATTATTGGCCACAAAGAAAGGTGGCATGAATATATTACACAAGCATATGCTCCATGAAGATATACTAGCACTACGTGTGCCAAAGTTAATAAGCTAAATATAAGAAAGAAAATAATGTCAATCCTAAAATAATCATTATTGTAAAAAAATCATATTTAATGTGCATATGTAGTCTCATCATCATCAAACTTTACCTCAAGTACTCAGGGTCAACATTAGCCTTCATGAACCTTGTATTCCATTCATTCCTACTAAGAGATGTTTGAGGTTTCAAATCAATTCTTCAAAAAGCATGCATATAAAACTCGTTCTATGTTACCTTAGGCTTACCTTTATTATTAATCCTCCAATATTAATTTTATCTACTTACCAAATTGGTAAAATTTCTACCCTTCGTTATAAATGTGTCCAAATCACATCAATATATTTTCAATCACCTCATCTTCAATAGATGTCAATCCAATTATATACTTGATTCAAAAAACCAAAATTATGAAGTTCTATCAAGGACATTGAATTTCAGTGGTCCCTTCAACAAATACTTTGCCAATAATGCATAATAAAACATAGCATAAAATCCTACCTTCCCCACCATTATTAGTTCTGTAACTCTAATTCCCCCCACCCATATAAATATTTTCCCTCGTAGCACCCAAATTCATTTCTTTTTGTTATGTGACAATGGGGACCCCACCCATGCTTACAAAATAGACCATCTAACACAATTAACACTTCAAAAGATACAAAATACAATACATTTTCAAACACAATGTCAATGTGATGCATTTAAAAATAAAATGAATTGACAATTGAATTAAAAAGGACCTAGCAATATATTGTTTTGATGGTTGATTTTGCTTTCTTTACTATTAAGCAAGAGTAAGAGTAAAAGGAAATGAACTGCAGCAATTTCCCTAAAAATTAACTTATAATAAAATAACTTTTATAGGTGCAAAGTTATGACTAGCAAAAAAAGAGTCTTTCCAGCTAGTTTTCAACACCTTTAAGTTAAAAATAGGTTCCATGTCCTTCAAAATATTCATCAAAAGTACAAAAACGTTCGCCATAAATTGCACGCCTGGCCCTTTTATTCTTTTAAATGTCTACAATGTTGAAATTTAAAACTTCTTAAATAGCTGAGTTCCCAATTAAAACTTATGCACTTGCTTAAAACATTCCTAATCATAGTATCCCACGTGAAAAGGATTACCATTCAAGGAATATCAAAATGATAGTTGACCGAGTTAAAGTCAACATAAAAATGTATCAACTTACTTTGACATAATCTGCATGTCCAGGGCAGTCTACGTGAGCATAATGCCTTTTACTTGTCTCATATTCTACATGGGCCTGCAAAATCAATCTAATATTTACAGAAGGACTCAGGCAGCATAGTTTGAAATTCAAAAACATAATTTAAAAAAAAAAATCTCTGCCTATATATGCTCAAGTATATATAAAAAAGAAGATTTACATGGATTCCACCCAATTCCTACGTATTTACATATCTAAAACCTAAATTTCATTTTTTACATATATGCCACCTTACCTATGCATGAAAAGTTGTATTTCACCTTTTAAAAGTTAAAATGGTGGCATTTTCATGTGGTGTGAAAGATTAAGGTGGTATAAATGTAAAAAAATAAGTTTAGAATTTAGAAATGTACATACATAAGAATTAGGTGGTATGTATGTAAATACCCCTATAAAGAATTACATATTCTTACCGTGGCAATGGTGATTCCTCTAGCTTTCTCCTCAGGAGCCTTATCAATTTCATCAAAAGCAACAGCTTTAGCTTTTCCTTCTTCAGCTAATACCTAAGCAAGAAAATAAAGCTTTACCATCATGATAATGCAGATCTTTCATGCACATAAAATAATGAACTTTTCAAATGGAGACGAAAATGAAATAACAAATCACGAACAAATCATTTCAAACAAAATTAAACCTTAGTTATTGCTGCTGTCAGAGTAGTTTTCCCATGATCAACATGCCCAATAGTCCCAACGTTTACATGCGGCTTCCTACAAAAGCAAAAAAAGAAGAAACAGTCATATTCTAAGTAGAATGCATGCCCATGTTTACCTTATGTCATTTAAACTTCAGCACTGACAAAAACATACATGAGAACATGAGCCTCCAAAATTGAGGACTCTCATGTCTGATTCAAATTAAATGCTATTATTAAAATAAACTCTACTGGAACAGAGCGTCCCCATTCTGGATTCACTTACCCAAACTTCAGTTCACCCCATCCAGGAGTACTTGGGTACCAGCCAGCTCACTAGGCTGTATTTTTCCCTTCATTGTAGGAGTCTAAAAAATTGACACGATATGCCAACACGACTCGGAACTCAACTCAAAAAAATCCTGGTCAGTGTTGACCCGAATATTTTTCAAGTCGGGTTCGGCTACAATTCAATCCTTTTATTATTCGTGTCGGGTTCGGGTTGAACCCGAAAATCCAAACATGGGTCGGGTTTGGGTCCAATCCAAATAAGCAAGAAATTTCGGGTCAGGTTTGGGTTAACGGATCAAGCTCGAATTCGGGTCTTAGTTTTAGACATGTTTATTATTTGGGTCGGTTTCGGGTTGACCCTATTCTGGTCAAATAATTTTTGGGTTGGACCCAAACCCGACCCACGAACCCGAATCGACCCCTCTACTTTATTGGAAAATGCATTTGGGGAGGGCAGGGGAGGGTAGTGATGATTATGCCTGAATTTATATGGCCTATTTAGTATATAGGGATTGTGTAAGAAACAGGTACTAAAGCAAGCCAAAAATATGGCGATACAAAAAGAGACCGTATAGCACTAAGTCAAAGTAAAAAGGAGGTAGTGTAGCAGGAACAAGGCAGGTAACAATTAGTTTTGCATCTTTCATGCATGGAAAGCAATTCTTTGTGTATGGCGTTGAGAGATAAATAAGCCTTGGGAGTGAAGATAACTTCAACTCGAAGAAAGCGAGTCAATAATCCAAGATCCCTGAAGGAGAATTGATAGACAATAATTTGGATGACCTTCTACATAGGCCTTTGACTCCCATATGAGACATGGTTCCCTGAAGTATTGTTTCAGTTAACTAATATGTAAAATAAACACACGCCACTAAGAGTGCCCCTCTGAACTTGGTCACAGTGTGGGCTTCAAAAATTCACGACCGCCCCCAAAATTCTCTGTATTTTGTTTTATTTTTGTTTGTTGAGAGAGCTTTGCAGGGTCAAATTTTTAGAAGACAAATTGAATAGTAGATTACCTAGAGATTTCGCCCTCATTTTGCGACGACTTTTTGATCTGGGGTTCAACGCTTCCAATAGCCCTATGGTTAATTATCCCTCTCGATAACAGGAGCAATTTCGATTAAGGCTAGCCATTAAAAATTGAGTATGTGACATACAATCGCAAAAGGCTTAGGATTTTAGTTGTGTAATTCATCACTTGAAGCTTAGAATCGATGGTGGGAGAATGAAGACAAACCTGATTAAAATCTCACGATTCTGTCATCCTGGGTCGCCGCGGTCCCTCAAAGAAGGTAGTCAACCCAACCTGACAGAAATATACTTTTTAGCAACCAGAGTTGCATCGTCCAAGAAATTCTTATAAATCTGAGATGGATATTTGTCTAAGGGGACAAATTTAAATCTACCTGAGCTAAAAGAAGGCTTTATGTCAATTAATTGTAGCTTTACAATTCACGACTCAAAGGATAGAATAGCTATTGGGAAACATAAGGGCTCAGTCGTGACTTAAATATAATGACGAAAACCACTTGATCAGAGGGCTCTGGTCAAAATTGCTATTTTGTGGTGTCATTTGGGGACAGAACCATGCGGACAGAGATTTNGTTGCAATCTCTCGGGCAAAGCTTGAAGGAGGGGTTTTGGCTGAAAATTGAAAAGGAAAGGGGGAAGTGCTGTCATTTTCTTTTTTTTTTTTGATTCTCTGGCTGTTTCTTCTTAAGTGGCTTGGTATTCTTGGGTGCTGCTCTTTTCTCGTTCTTCTCTTGAAAAAAAAAAATCAAACAAGGTATCCCTTCCTCCCTTAGCTATTCATTACTATGGTTTGTTGACTTGGTTGATTGTTCTAACTTCAATTTTTCTTTAAAAAAAAAAAAGAGGAGAAGGATGTTTGGTGAAACTTGTAGTTTGCACATAGAATGGTAGTTGGGATTTCCCCTTTTGGCTTCATATTTGAATGGTTTTCTAAGAATGCTTAGGAGAAAATATTTAGAGCTTCTCTTTATTATTAGTTTCGTTGATTTTGGAGATCACATATTCAAATGTTTGTTGAATTCACATTCTTGATGGTTTAAAGAAAAAAAATTATGGAGCTCTTCTTTGCTTTTCATTATGCGGATCTTGAAAGAAATGTTTAGAAACTTTTCATGATTCTTTTTGTTTGGTTTGGAAAAGATAGAATACATCGTTTTGCGCATGATTGGTAAAGATGAAAGAAATTGCAATTAACATTTATTCATGTAGTAAAGAAAAAAGGGCTTCCTTTTTTATTTTTTTTTGAGCTTGAACTTTCATATGGATACATTTGAACTTATGTTTTATATTCCTATTACTCCCCTTTTGCTGCAATATGTGTTGGAAATTGCTTTGTGAGATAACACATATATTTAGGGGTTCATTTCATGTTCCACATACTCACCCTTTTGCTAGAATACATGTTGAAATTGTTTTACAAGTTAGAAAAATTACATTTGGGGCTCCCATTATGCTTCCCTTGCTGCCCTTTATTGAAATATATGCTGGAAGTTTATTTTTAAATGCTGGAAGTTACATTTGGGGCTCACATTTTGCTTTTCTTGTTGCCCCTTTGATGAGAAACATGCTGGAAATTATGTTTATGAGCTGGAAAAATTATTTGGAGCTCATTTATTTCATCTCTTGCTGCCCTTTAATCGAAAACATGCTGAAAATTATTTTATGAGTTGAGAAATTACATTTGGGGCTCTCATTTTGCTTCTCTTCCTGCCCCTTATTGAAATATATGCTGAAAATCATTTTTCAAAGTTGAAAAATCACATTTGGGGTTCACACCTTGCTTTTCTTGTTGCCCCCTTGATGGAAGACATGTTGGAAATCGCTTTTCAAAGTTGGAAAATTATGTTTAGGAATCACATCTTAGCTTAATTTGTTGTCCTCCGTTGTTGGAACATATGCTGAAATATTTCTTGATGTTGGAAATTATATTTGGGGTTTATCTTGCTTCTTTTATTACCCCGTTTGTTGGAATACATGCTGAAGTCATTTCAAAAGTTGGAAAATCATGTTTTTGGGCTCAATTTTGCCTCCTTGTGAGAGGGGCTTGGTTATGGCTTCATGAAATTTTGTTTAAAAGACCTTATTTTAGTTCATTTAATGAGATAGGGTTTACCTTCTTGTTGGATTAAATGTTGGCTGAAAATAAACCTATATTAAATGGAGATTTGGCTTTGATTCTTTTGGAGTTTTCTGCCTTCGTTTTGAGCCGAATTAATTGGCTCGGTTTGGGGTTTTCTGCCTTCGTTTTTGAGTTGAATTGATTGGCTCGATTTGAGGTTTTCTGCCTTCGTTTTTTTTTTTTTGAGCTGAATCAATTGACCTGGTTTGGAGTTTTCTGCCTTCGTTTTTTGAGTTGAATTAACTGGCTCGGTTCGGGATTTCCTATCATTGCTTTAAAATTGGTTTATTTGGGGCTGGTTTGGTGGCATTTTCTCTCTCTTTTTGGTTGTACCCGTGAGCTTGTTTGGGTTTGTTTGGAGCTGGTTTGGTGACTTGTGAAATAAAAAAAGTTTATATAATTTCATTTTTGAAGAAAGTATGGGATTGATATAAATTTAATTCAATAGGGGTTTGGAAATGCGCAAAATTGACATTTGGAAACGATATCCTCCTCGGGATTGATCCGATCATTTTCTTTTTAACGAATTTAAATGTTTTAGACCGATACATTCATGAATTTTATTAATTTAAATTAGTTTTTTAAAAAAAATGGATCGGCCTACTTTCTCGTTCGTTTTGTTTTTTTCTTTTTTTAAACGGTTAAGTTAAAAATAGGAATTTTCAATTTAATTATATTCAGAAATAATTTATAATCTCAAAGGAAATATGAGGGAAAGAGAAAATAAGAGAAAATTAAAATTGAAATTTGAATTTTTTGGATGATAAAATCTAAAGAGGAGATAGGGTAGCGAACAATCCACCTTTTCTTTTACATAAAGAAAAAGNAAATCTCCTAGTTGGGGAAACAACTTATGCCCTCCCAACTCAAAATTATTCAAGGGAGATGAAATTGTCTGGAGCACAATGGCCAACTATCCGCGGTCGACATAAATATTAAGGGCCACCACAAATTTGATCCAAAGTCTCCATGCAAAACAATGGTGTGCTACGATTATAAATTAATTCAAGGAAGTAAGACAAGCTCCTGCTACCATAAATAGGCGTCAGGTTAATCAATATAATTTTAGTCGTATGAAAACAACTTTCCAATCTATTAAACACAAATCAAGAGTCAAAATTTAGATAACAAACAATTATTGGCCACAAAGAAAGGTGGCATGAATATATTACACAAGCATATGCTCCATGAAGATATACTAGCACTACGTGTGCCAAAGTTAATAAGCTAAATATAAGAAAGAAAATAATGTCAATCCTAAAATAATCATTATTGTAAAAAAATCATATTTAATGTGCATATGTAGTCTCATCATCATCAAACTTTACCTCAAGTACTCAGGGTCAACATTAGCCTTCATGAACCTTGTATTCCATTCATTCCTACTAAGAGATGTTTGAGGTTTCAAATCAATTCTTCAAAAAGCATGCATATAAAACTCGTTCTATGTTACCTTAGGCTTACCTTTATTATTAATCCTCCAATATTAATTTTATCTACTTACCAAATTGGTAAAATTTCTACCCTTCGTTATAAATGTGTCCAAATCACATCAATATATTTTCAATCACCTCATCTTCAATAGATGTCAATCTAATTATATACTTGATTCAAAAAACCAAAATTATGAAGTTCTATCAAGGACATTGAATTTCAGTGGTCCCTTCAACAAATACTTTGCCAATAATGCATAATAAAACATAATATAAAATCCTACCTTCCCCACCATTATTAGTTCTGTAACTCTAATTCCCCCCACACATATAAATATTTTCCCTCGTAGCACCCAAATTCATTTCTTTTTGTTATGTGACAATGGGGACCCCACCCATGCTTACAAAATAGACCATCTAACACAATTAACACTTCAAAAGATACAAAATACAATACATTTTCAATCACAATGTCAATGTGATGCATTTAAAAATAAAATGAATTGATAATTGAATTAAAAAGGACCTAGCAATATATTGTTTTGATGGTTGATTTTTCTTTCTTTACTATTAAGCAAGAGTAAGAGTAAAAGGAAATGAACTGAAGCAATTTCCCTAAAAATTAACTTATAATAAAATAATTTTTATAGGTGCAAAGTTATGACTAGCAAAAAAAGAGTCTTTCCAGCTAGTTTTCAACACCTTTAAGTTAAAAATAGGTTCCATGTCCTTCAAAATATTCATCAAAAGTACAAAAACGTTCGCCATAAATTGCACGCCTGGCCCTTTTATTCTTTTAAATGTCTACAATGTTGAAATTTAAAACTTCTTAAATAGCTGAGTTCCCAATTAAAACTTATGCACTTGCTTAAAACATTCCTAATCATAGTATCCCACGTGAAAAGGATTACCATTCAAGGAATATCAAAATGATAGTTGACCGAGTTAAAGTCAACATAAAAATGTATCAACTTACTTTGACATAATCTGCATGTCCAGGGCAGTCTACGTGAGCATAATGCCTTTTACTTGTCTCATATTCTACATGGGCCTGCAAAATCAATCTAATATTTACAGAAGGACTCAGGCAGCATAGTTTGAAATTCAAAAA
>JXCR01148667.1:0-46914 GCA_002079205.1 Phalaenopsis hybrid cultivar | reverse complement strand
TCATATTCTAAGTAGAATGCATGCCCATGTTTACCTTATGTCATTTAAACTTCAGCACTGACAAAAACATACATGAGAACATGAGCCTCCAAAATTGAGGACTCTCATGTCTGATTCAAATTAAATGCTATTATTAAAATAAACTCTACTGGAACAGAGCGTCCCCATTCTGGATTCACTTACCCAAACTTCAGTTCACCCCATCCAGGAGTACTTGGGTACCAGCCAGCTCACTAGGCTGTATTTTTCCCTTCATTGTAGGAGTCTCAAAAATTGACACGATATGCCAACACGACTCGGAACTCGACTCAAAAAAATCCGGGTCAGTTTTGACCCTAATATTTTTCAAGTCGGGTTCGGCTACAATTCGATTCGTTTATTATTCGTGTCGGGTTCGGGTTGAACCCGAAAATCCAAACATTATGCAAATAAGCAAGAAATTTCGGGTTAGGTTTGGGTTAACGGATCAAGCTCGAATTCGGGTCTTAGTTTTAGACCTGTTTATTATTTGGGTCGGTTTCGGGTTGACCCTATTCTGGTCAGATAATTTTTGGGTTGGACCCAAACCCGACCCACGAACCCGAATCGACACCTCTACTTTATTGGAAAATGCATTTGGGGAGGGGAGGGGAGTGATGATTATGCCTGAATTTATATGGCCTATTTAGTATATAGGGATTGTGTAAGAAACAGGTACTAAAGCAAGCCAACAATATGGCGATACAAAAAGAGACCGTATAGCACTAAGTCAAAGTAAAAAGGAGGTAGTGTAGCAGGAACAATGCAGGTAACAATTAGTTTTGCATCTTTCATGCATGGAAAGCAATTCTTTGTGTATGGCGTTGAGACATAAATAAGCCTTGGGAGTGAAGATAACTTCAACTCGAAGAAAGCGAGTCAATAATCCAAGATCCCTGAAGGAGAATTGATAGACAATAATTTGGATGACCTTCTACATAGGCCTTTGACTCCCATATGAGACATGGTTCCCTGAAGTATTGTTTCAGTTAACTAATATGTAAAATAAACACACGCCACTAAGAGTGCCCCTCTGAACTTGGTCACAGTGTGGGCTTCAAAAATTCACGACCGCCCCCAAAATTCTTTGTATTTTGTTTTATTTTTGTTTGTTGAGAGAGCTTTGCAGGGTCAAATTTTTAGAAGACAAATTGAATAGTAGATTACCTAGAGATTTCGCCCTCATTTTGCGACGACTTTTTGATCTGGGGTTCAACGCTTCCAATAGCCCTATGGTTAATTATCCCTCTCGATAACAGGAGCAATTTCGATTAAGGCTAGCCATTAAAAATTGAGTATGTGACATACAATCGCAAAAGGCTTAGGATTTTAGTTGTGTAATTCATCACTTGAAGCTTAGAATCGATGGTGGGAGAATGAAGACAAACCTGATTAAAATCTCACGATTCTGTCATCCTGGGTCGCCGCGGTCCCTCAAAGAAGGTAGTCAACCCAACCTGACAGAAATATACTTTTTAGCAACCAGAGTTGCATCGTCCAAGAAATTCTTATAAATCTGAGATGGATATTTGTCTAAGGGGACAAATTTAAATCTACCTGAGCTAAAAGAAGGCTTTATGTCAATTAATTGTAGCTTTACAATTCACGACTCAAAGGATAGAATAGCTATTGGGAAACATAAGGGCTCAGTCGTGACTTAAATATAATGACGAAAACCACTTGATCAGAGGGCTCTGGTCAAAATTGCTATTTTGTGGTGTCATTTGGGGACAGAACCATGCGGACAGAGATTTGGATCATGTTCTTATTGGCACGTGATTTCTTTAATTATGAATATAAAGATGAATTTGATCTGTCATTCACTTTTTATAAGTTGAAGTCAATTAAAAGTTTGTGACCCTCAACAAACTTTGGCGGAGGGCGGATGAATTTTGTATTTAGCTCTTAAATGATTGAATTTTATTTTACATATTAGTTTGTTATTTTGAAAAGCTTGATTTTAAATATTAACCCCTCTAGTTGAAATCTTAGATCACACGACTAACATCAAGGAACTTGAACATTTAAGGTATCTAAGTTTGAAGGGGGGACATTTAGTTTTGTTAATTTAAGCTTTTAAAAAAATAAATCTTGTCAACTCCTATCTTTATAGGTAAGAGGTTTGAACTATGTGATTTGAACTCGTAATTTTTTTTTATTTTAGGATTTGGACATTTATTTCAAAATTACTAGACTCGTCAACTTCAATCCTTACAAGGAAGAGGATCAAAATCATTGGGTGGGACTTAGAACCATGCCCTATAGAAAATGCGACCTTATTAACCCGTGCAACATTCTCGAATCTAATATTTAAACATTCTATAAGTTGGTCGGAGCACATGCAGGCATTTAAATCTCATATATTTTGACTATTTTAGACGACTTTACATATCTCAAGGCAATTTGCATAATTTTAAAGTATGAATCGAATTACATATAAAACTTGAACTTAGATAAATTTGCTTTATTTGAATGAATATATTGATGCATGTGAAGGTTCACTTTAAGCTTTATAAAATATTGTCTTTTGTTCTCTTGTAAACTTGTTACGAAGCAGGTGAAGATTTGAAATATTAATTCTTCATTTCAACATTTAAAAATACATGTCTTAAATTTAGCCCCAATTTATAATATTCAAAATTTAATTCAATTTGCTAGCCCCCTAAGCTTTGATCCAATCAAGTTTAGCCCTAATTTATGTTTTCAAATAGATCACATAAATATTCATTTACATCAGTATATATATTTAATTGAATCATCTTCAAATATAATGGAATTCAAAGCCAAAGAGAAGTCTAATTATAGTAATTAAACGAGTCACTCAATTTTTCATCACTCTTATGCAAGTCTCAAGTGCATTTAATTTATCCTCTTGAAATGACTTCAACTATAGCTTAAATATTATTTTGTATTTTATAACATGCATTTTCTTTTAATTTTATGTCATTTTTAAAGTCCTTTTTATATTATTTACAAGTCCAATATCACCATAAATATGGCAACCTCCCAGCATCAACCGCTATTAGGGGGCACATAAGAATGACAGTCGTCTCATCTGTCTTAAAAGACGCACTGGTCAGTGTTGTAAGACAATGCAGCCGGAGAGAAAAAATGTAAATTTAACCAACAATCTTAAAAGACACAACGAGCCTTCAATGTACCTAAACAAAAGGTTAGATCACAAATAGAAATTTCCCAAACGATACTTTACTTTCCCTGAAAGGTACTTAATTCCCATAGACGGGTGCTCGCTTTTCTCATGAACGAGTATTTTAAAATCCCAATTTTAAAAAGTTTTCCAAACGAGTCCACGATTTTCCTTGAACAATATTTATTTTCTCACGGACGGGTATTGGCATTCTCTCGAGTGGACATTTTCAAAAAAATTACCCCATTGCCCCAAAATTATACATTTCCGAGCCTTGACGATGTTGTCCACAACGATCTACAATGACGGCGATCAACGACAAGAAAATAAAAGTACCACATATAGATGTTATATATATATAATATAATGTAAAACACAAATAAGAAAGAAATACTCCGTCTGATTCTTCACCAAGGCAATTTGCGGCTCAAATTATGGAATGACATAAGCTTGCAAAGGGATTGAATCAGGCTTGAAAAAGGAAGACAAAGGGAGGCTTTAATTTAACAATTCCTTGTGTGCGATTTGTTGGAGAAGCGAAGTAAGCTAAGGCAGAGGGTGATCGAGTACCTCGATCGTGGCTTCAAGGGAGGCGCGATAGAGAGAAGATGAAAGCTTCAGAGGCCTTTGTATGTTGCGACACTGGCGTTGTTTCCCTTATGGATCTAATTATGACTGCATCAAGGAGATAGGCACAGAAAAAGCTAGGAAATTGGGAGTTTCGGAGGTTCTTGTATACTAAGATCTTGTTGTTGGTCATCTCGGGCGCATAAAGAGAAGTGGGAGTTTCGGGTTTTTGTAGACCGGCCATCGTGTCATTGCCTTCCTAGATTGTTCTAATCACAGTTTTATCGCGAGTGCATCAGTCTGGAGACTGCACAAAGGGAAAATAGGAGTTTCAAAGTCTTCGTAAGTCATGATTCTATCATTGCCTTCCCATCCAGCCTTAATAATAACTGTATTGGAAACGAACGATCCCTTTGTTGCCTTACCGAGTGCAGCGGAGACAGGTTGGAGTATTAGAGGTCATTGTACGCCGCAATTACGTTGTTGCCTTCCCGAACGCAAGAGAGACAAAGAAAGAGAGGCAAAATGCGGCTCCTGCGTGCGAACTAGGAGTAGATCGGGCAGCCAGGAGAAGAACAGTGTGGAAGGGGCAATCGATGGGACTAATTTCATCGTGCGATCAGGAAGGAAGACAAGTTGTGGCTCTACCATGTTGCTTTCCTACGATTTCACAAAGTTTTGGCGTTGGCAAATGGGCTCCATGTGAGGGGAAGATCGAGCGAGTGTTTGTAGCAATTGTCTGCGATCAAGAGGAAGAAGTTGGGAGGCTTGACCTCGGTTGCGATTTCTCTGCTCAAACAATAAAAAAAAAAACTTTGGGGACCTCCGAGGGAGAGGATCAGTTGTTTCATGATGAGGAGTGAGTTGAACCGAAATAATTATAGGCTTCTTTTTTATTTGTTCTTTTTTTTTATTTTATTCTTTATTTTTAATAAATATTTTATTAATCAACATATGAATGAAATAATAGCCCAAGGAACCATTCTCATCTGAAAGTTAAAGGCCATATTATGATACNCTTTATTTTTAATAAATATTTTATTAATCAACATATGAATGAAATAATAGCCCAAGGAACCATTCTCATCTGGGAGTCAAAGGCCATATTATGATATAATTTCATAGTACCAAGATTACCACAACATATCACTAGTTACTGAAGAAGAGAAGTTATCAAACAAAGCTCAATTATAGCGATTGTGACTCAATCTTGGTAGATGAGCAAAAATAACTAGGTTTTAATCCTTAGAGCTTTAGGAAAAATAATTTTGGCCAATGTAAATGACAAAGGCATTGATGAAAATGAAATCATCTTTCCTCCCTACCCGAGGGGAGGGGGTGATAATCATGCATAAATTTATATGGCCTATTTAGTATATAGTCATCGTGTAAACAGTAGATACAAAAAGCCAACCAACAATGGTGTGATACAGAGAGAGAACTAATAACACTATGTCAAAGCAAAGAGTAGGTAGAGTAGCAGAGGCAAAGCACCACAATTGGTTGTGCATCTTTCATGAATGTAAGGAAAGCAAATCCTTTGTGAATGGCATTGAGAGATAAATAAGCCTTGGCAGTGAGTCAATAATCCAAAAGATCCCTGAAGGAGAATCGATAGACAAGAATTTGGATGACCTTCTACATAAGCCTCCTAATTGTCGCCCATAATATCATTATTGTTGGAGATGTATGCTTGAGTTAATGAAACGAGAGACGAAAAAAAACCAATGCAACTCATGATAAAAAGCTCTAGTAACCAATATAAGACCATAAATTCCATTGCAAAGTTTGCATATAATGTAAGTATGATAATAATAAATAAAGCTCTACTGTTGTATCATGAATATATCCTCATAAAGGGAAACCTAAAAAAATATTGTTGACATCAACTTATCGAAGAGTCTAGACAATTAAAAAGACTGAAAAAGATAATAAGAATGGTGGGTTTTACAAATAAAATAAAAGTATCAAAATAGTAAACTACAAGGCACTGATGAAATCCTTTTGCAACTAGAATAGCCTTGTAACTCCCAAAAGATACATCGAATAAATGCTTGATGTAGAAAATCCACTTAGCAACCAATAAAGTTTACATTGCATCTAAGGGAACTAGATCTCATGTCTTATTCTGAAAAGAGAATCATACTTTGGCATTGTCCAATGCTACTTAAGAACCTTGATGGATTGAATCGCAAAGAATCAAACAAAATATTGAAATATAATAAATTCAAAATTAAGGTCATTTTAGTAATTGGCAATGAGAATTTTGTTCTTATAACTACTAACAATAACATAAAGAGGAGAGGCACTAGAGATAAAGGGAGGGATCCTTGTTTGAGTTGAATTTTTTTTTGACATAGGCAATAGGGAGGAGAAAGGCACAATAGCACAAAGTGCTTAGGGTTAGTATTGGCATCAATTTTTGATGTCACGAGTGTAGGGTGTCCACCTGCATGACTCAGGATAGTTTACGGTCTGTCCGTAGTCATCCGTTAGTTTAGACACCCACCCGAAACCTTTTTGGCACGTGTTGAGGGGCGCGTAGTCGGGGTCATTCTGCTAGGCTATGGCTTTTGTTTAGGTGAAGTCCGGTCAACATTTGGTACGTCGGACGACTCCGTTCGGGTCAACAAATATTATATGTCGCGTCACGCACAAAATTGGCTTAAATTGGCCTGATCATCAGCGAGATTGTCCAAATCACCCCGGACGACGAAACGAACTGCGTGATCACGTCCGGGACGTCGATTATACTTAAAAATGACGTTCAGTTAGCTACAACTTTACGGGCAAGTCTAAAATAAATGAATTATTATTTTTTAGCTTGATCGCTAGAAAGGTGATCCGAGCGGCATCAAACGACCCAGAATTGCAAGAAATATGGCGTTAACGTACCCAAAATTGTCGTTCCCACCTAAGTTGGACGTTCGTTACGTCACAATTTTGCAGACGAAAAAAAAATATGAAAATTATTGTTTTTGGCTCGATAGTCGAAAAAGGTAGTCCGAACGACCTCGAATGGCGAAAAAGACAGCGTCGATGCGTCTGGAACGTCGACTTTAGTCAGAAAGGGCATTCACTCCACCGCGAGGAAGTATACTTGTGAAGAATACGTAAACGATAATTATAATAATATAAATAATATTATATATATATATATATATATATATATATATATATATATTATTAACGTTATATTATTAACTTTATACATAACGTTATACTGTTAACATTATATATATATATATATATATATATATATATTATTAACGTTATTAATAGTATATTATTATATTATTATATATTAACGTTATATTATTATTAATATCATAATTAATAATGTTATAAAAGCTTAAAAGAAAACAGCTCTCCCTCTCCAGCCCTAGGTAACGAGACCCAGCCTCGGGGCCCGGAACTCCACATCGACGACCTCCTTCGCCGGCAAACAAGGCCGCCGGCATCCACCGCCGTCGGAGAGCTTCCCCCGCGGCAGATCTCCCCGGCCAGACGCGTAGGAACTCCTCCTTGGCCAACCGCGCGCCGAAGCCCTTCCCTCTAGCAGGCCACCTCGCCGGCGAGTTTCTCGGTCGCCGGAGTAGCTGACCTCACCGGGGTTCTCCTCCGTCGCTGAGCTTTTCCGTTTGTAACTTGCCGCCTCCCATTTTTGGATTTTTTTTCCTTCCGACCGGTTTCCGTTGGTTTCCTCTTCCTCGCCGCTTAACTCCTTGTCAGCGACGATTGCGTAACAAAGCAGCCTCGTTCCAGCACAAAGCACCGGATTTTGCATTTTCTCCTTGTGTTTTCCATTCCGGTTGTGCGCTATCGGCACACCACCTCCGCCACCGCGTTTTCTTGCATTTCCGGCGATCGGGCACTTCGTCGGAACATCTCGACGTCGTCGGACAACGAGCGGAGTCGCTATTTGAGGAGATGCGAGGGTCTTTCACCTTGCGAGAAAGGCCTCCGTCAGCGTTTCTCCCCGTCGGCATCCTCGTGGGTTCCCCTCTTCCACTGTCGTCGAAGGTACATTTTTTGTCGAATATTTTTTTTATTTGCCAAAAATTATTTATTTTAAATACCTCCCAATTTCCCGTTTTTTTATTGTCTTGTGCACGCCCTACGACGCACACTGGAGCATGGATTGGACGTCGGCGAGATTGGAGCAAACAAAGAAAACGCGTCTGCAACCGTCACGGTGGTGAGATTATCTACCTCCAAGCCAGTCTTAAGAATAGTGGAGTCTAGGCGCGTGGGTTCGATCGCCCACACTGGGTGCGTGCGCAGGCGTGGGTCGGCGCGACGACGTGTTTGCGTGATAGATCGTTGATTTTCCTAGAGTCAGTCTTTAGGTTAGGACATCCTGTGCGTGGCCAAATACCCCTCCGTAGAGCCGAGTATCTCCCTTTGTTGTGAGCCTTAGCACAAGTCCCGATGGGTCGGAGTCCCTCACTCCCCTTGCTTTGAATTCCCCAGCTTTATTTGGAGAAGTTGGGAGGTCGGACTTGGCAAAGCGAGAGAAGCTTTGTAGCTGGCTCGCTTTGCAAAGTCGGGAGGAGTTCGCAAAATAGGAAAAAGCTTTGTAGGTATCCTGTTTCGCGACGTCGTGGAGAGTTTCCCCCTCGGAGATCCGGGGAGAGACTCCCCACATTTCCTCACCAAAGCAAGAGGCGGCGGTGCCTCACATCCAAAGGTCTAAACCTTAGGTCTCTCAGGTGAGGTCGTTAGCACGAGCTTGGTTTGCTATTTGCATGTTGGTTTGCTGTATATTGCATTTTTTTTGTTTGGTGCATGTTGCATTTCACTTCGCTCCAACCGGCAACCCCGACCCGGTGAGCATTTCACTTCGCTCCAACCGGCCGCCCCGACCCGGTGAGCATTTCACTTCGCTCCAACCGGCCGCCCCGACCCGGTGAGCATATCACTTCGCTCCGATAGGCCGCTCTGGCCTGGTGAGCACGGGTGAGCAAGATTCGACTGACCACCACGGTTCGATCGACCGATCACTTGCATGTTTGTATGCTTCTGCATCTCTTTGCCTTTTTTTTAAATTCTCATCACATCATATGCATGTTTGTTTGCATGTTCACCTACCTTCTGCATATCCTCTAGGTCAACTGCCTCCACGGCACACCCATCTTTTGGGCCCCCGTCGCCACGACACGCCCATCTCTTTTGGTCACTGCCGCTACGGTACACCTTTCTTCGAGTCACTGCCTCTACGGTATGCTCATCCCTTTTGGTCACTGCTGCTACTATACATCTTTCTTCGAGTCACTGCCTCCACGGCACGCACATCCCTTTTGGTCACTGCCTCCACGGCACACCTTCGGGCCACTGCCTCCACGGCACGCCCATCCCTTTTTATCACTGCCGCTACGACACACCCATTTGTTCGGGTCGTTGCCTCCACGGCATGCCCATTTTTTTCTCGAGTCACTGCCTCTACGGTACACTCATCACTTCTGCCACATGATTGTTCGCATTTGCATTTGCATGTTTGCATAGGTAGCAAGTCGGGCTCGTTAGGAGAGTGACCCGTGTCGGTCGCGATGCCTTAACGAGCATTGCTTGCTGGGTTGATCTCGATGAGCAATGCGAGTTAAGTCATCGAGATTGACACGAGTATGACTGTGTTAAAGATTTAATAGATCTAACTCGTGTCACCATTCTTCGTGACACCCTTTAGATCCTTCGGATCTTTAGGATGGGGCCGGTATGACGACCCCGTCAAAGTCATATTATACTCAGACCTACCCCGCACTTAGATATTTGATTGACACATATTTTGTTAGATGGTGTGCTAGGCTAAGATTTAAGGTGTTTAGGTAGTTTTTTTGATGTATGACTATTGTTCTTTGCTGGATTAGTTGTTTTAGCCAGCCATCTTTCTTTTGCATTGTGCTTGTGATGTGCATGCATGCTGCATATGTGTGGTAGTATGTTAGGGGGTTCTTCTGCAGGGAGCCATGTTTATTTATTTGCACACATGCAGATACCGCTATAGGGGGAGCAAGTAATGATTTCTGATCATTCTTCTTGCAGGTGCTATTAGCTCCTCCACTTTTAAGGCATGACTCACAATACGTTATTTGCATGTGAGCTTTCCCGCTGACACTTTTTTCATGCAGGATTAAGTCTTTTATTTTCCTATGTACTTTTTAGAGTCTAGAAGAGTCTTGTAGCAGAAATAAGATACGGGCACGGGTTCCGATACGTTTAGCGCGGAAACCATGTGTAGGGGACCAGGAACAGATGCTCGTGCCCCGTATTTTAATTCTGCATCTTATACTGATGTATAGAATTAGGATCGGGCGTGTATATGCGGAGTCCGACCGCCCTTTTCTTTTTTTGGATATGTTGCCGACCCAGCGGCACCGGTTTTTTATTATTTTGATTTGGCTTGCTTCGTTTTTTGCATCATATCGCATGTCTGCACTTGCATGTGTTTTCATTGTTTCTTTCTGCGGTTTATCTGGGATTTCATGATATAATATAGACACATTAAGGACCCTAAAATTGTAATTTTCTACAAAATCCTAAATAAAATATTCATGATAATTAAAATTTAGGATTAAAATATTCATGATTTAAAAAATTGCAACATTTACTTTCCTGTATATATTAATAGGGTCTCCACAATACTTAAGAACCGCTCTAGATAACTGTATCATATTTGCATATCCCGAGGAGGAGTCCCCGTGCTTCTCCAACCTAACTGGCCCAGCATACCTCTTCATAGGTGGTTGTCTAGTGTGCATAGGGTGTTAGAAGGCTCTCTGACCCAGACAGGGTGTAAATCATTTTGTTTGGAGTGTTTCCAGCTTTGTAGCTGAATCTCCATTTTATTTTCCTTCAGGAGGCATCATTGCCACTTTGGCAGGTATACGTTCCACCTCTTAGAGCTCCAGCTTTTAGTCATAGGATAGAGTTTATTTCTTTTGACCTTAGAACTACCGAGGTTATCGTGAATGACGCAATTCACGGATTGCTGACTGGGGATCTCAAGACGTGTTAGGTCGACTGCTTCACAACCAGGTAGACTTAGGGTCCTAATAACTGTGGATGACAGGTCTATGGTACCCCGACCCAGTTACTTCTACCTTTTAGGATCACTCTACCTTCCAGTTGAGCCCCTTTGAGCCCTGTCGCTCCTTGACTTCGTTGATATCATTTTGACGGCCCGATGTCGATGAGCTGCCGTCCATTTGGGATACGACGATTTGTCCTCTGCCCTTATGGCCCGAACATGCTTTGACGTGTTTGGATATCCCGTCAAGATGATTTATGTTATTCCGTGGGCTCCGTGTGTCGATGAGTTGCTACCCATTCGAGATGTGAGATGCCCACTCTCTGTCTGATGTCTTAGCGCGAGCTTTGAAGCATCAGGATTGTTCTCACACGGAATAGCATTCCTTTGAGTACCTATTGCCCCAAGTTCACGATAATCCAAGCGAAACTCCTTTTATCGAGAGTATTCTTGGGTACCCTCAAGATGTAATTAACCAAGTGGGATACGTCCCCTTGGGAGTGCTCTTGACCCCAGAACAAGCACCTACACCTGAATCTCTGGTTATGGGTTGTCTACGTAGGTATTCTTTTGCGGATATCGGTTTAAGGTGTTTTCGCCCGATCTTGTTTAGACGGACACTCTTAACATATCCTTACGAGGTTTACCGCACATAGGCTCTCCACGTTTTGTGTTTTCTCTTGTTTGTCATTTTTCTGTATGTCCCTTCTTATTCGGTTCCTCTCCTCTTCGAATCACTAATTTGATTTGGGAGGGAGATTTTCAAATAGGGGAAGTATACGACGATCGACAAGCTGACGACTCCTTCTAAAATAAACGAGAGAAAAAAAACGAAAACAGTTAGGTTAAATGGAGTTAGATGTAATGGGAACATCCACTATATAACTACCATAGAGTACATGTATGATAATGTAAATTATCTATTTGTAAGTAGAAGTTGACCTTAATCAATTACGCCCCATGGTTATCTCATGAATACATCGTCAAAAAGAGTACCGTGGGGAAAAATATTGTTGGCACCTAGTTGTCAAGAGTCCAACAATATTAACATTAAGAATAAAAATGAATCTAGCAAAGGTGAGCTTTACTACTAAACTAAAAGTATTATAACAATTAATATAGGACACTAATAAAATCACTCTACACTTGGAGAAGTCTTGCACTTGTCAAAAAATTCATTCAATAAATGATTAGCACAAAAAATCACTTGCAACTAATAAGGTTGTGTTGGGTCCAAGTAAACTAGGCCCCATATCTCATCTAAAACAAAAGCATCTCCGACATTGTCTAATGTCACTTAAGATCATTTGATGGCTTGGGACATAGAGGTTGGGCAAGGTCAATGGATGTAGCAAGCTAGGTGCTTAACTACATCATAGTAATTGGCTTGTGAATATTATTTCCGAAAATAACATAGACAGAAGAAGCATCGATGGTGAATGGAGGAAGCTTTGTTTCAATTGAAAATGTTTTTGGCATGGTCAGTAGGGGGAAAGGAAGCATGGTGATGCAAAGATTTAGGCTAGGCATATGAATAAGGGTAGAGTAGGGTTGTTTATAATGAAGATGGGGCATCAATGATGGGACTAGATAGGAGTAAAGGAGGTGATACCATGGATTATATGTATGTGAACGAAATGAGAGAAAAAAAGGCATTAATGTATGTGAACAGAAAGAGATAAACAAAAGGACATTAATGTATGTGAACAGAATGAGATGAACAGGAGAAGTGAAGAAAAAATGAATTCTACAAATTTATATGTTGTGGCATATAGACACAAAGAGATATGGGTTTAAGAAAAAGGCAAAAGCTGTGAGTGGGTACATAACCTAGAAAGACTCGGGTAAGGAACAATTTTCCAATTTCTGAGAGGAATTGGGCTTGAGCAATGGAAAACACTGACAACTAAAACTAAAGAGATTGGAGAGCACAAAAAAGTGTGGCTTATGAAGAGACGAGATGTTGTGTGAGGAGAGGGAGGGGTTGAAGATGATTGATAGAGCATACAACAATGTTGAATGCATGGAACCAATAATTTAGAGACAGTATATGCTAAAGAGAGAAGATAATCACATATTCTATGATGATGGCGTTCATAAACCCATTTTTTCAAGTGTTTTAGGTGGGGAAATAAAATGAAAGATATTAACTAAAAATAGAGGGAGGGCTTGATATTATTCTTACCAAAAAACAGTATTGATAATTTTATGGCTGAAGGTTTTTTCACAAATGAATTAAGACAAATAAAGATATCATAGAATAGAAAATTTTATGATTAGGAAATCCAAACATAGTTTGTGAAGTGGCCAGCAAAAACAACGCAATACTATAAATTACAAACATGTCATGAGTGAAATCAACACA
Organism: Phalaenopsis hybrid cultivar; assembly: GCA_002079205.1. Classification (NCBI taxonomy): domain Eukaryota; kingdom Viridiplantae; phylum Streptophyta; class Magnoliopsida; order Asparagales; family Orchidaceae; genus Phalaenopsis; species Phalaenopsis hybrid cultivar. The sequence goes on along the minus strand of JXCR01148667.1, from coordinate 33,789 downwards.
TTAAAAAAATATAATTTTAAAAAGCAAAGTGGAGAGAGAGCGAGAGAGAGTTGAAAGGTAAAGTTTGTAAGATTTTATTGCATTAACACAAGTTAAAACTAAATTTCATAAATATTTGATAGATATAGATGTGTTTGAAACAAGGTGCAAAAAATTGGAAGATGGATGATGCCATAGTCAATAATGTCACTCAAATGAAGAAACAGCCTTAAGAATTACTACGGTTACAAATGAATTTGATTGTAAAAGTTGGCCTCTCATGTGAGCCATCATTAGTTTTTCATGGTAAAAGAGTCTCAACTTGATGATAACCCTTCTCAAGGAAGGAAGAAAGCTAGAAATTCAATGAATATTATTTGTTAAATTAAATTGAGAGATAAAAATGAGATTATTTTTCATAGAAATTGATTGTAGAAGTTGGCCTCCCATGAGAGCCATTGTTAGTTGTTCATGGTAAAAGAGTTTCCCCTTGATAAAAACCCTTCCCTAGAAAGGAAGAAAGGTAGGAATTCAATGGATATATTATTTGTTAAATAAAAATGAGATTATCTTTCATGATAGGGACACAGAGAACATTCTTTACCGAAAAAGTATGAGATAGTATGTAGAGATATTTTGAAGCAATTTGCGTGATGAAAATCCATGCCTTCACCGATCATTGTTCTATTGATTCCATAATAAATAGTACGAATGTAGTCATTATGTAACATGGCGCGGGCTACCTCTATCTAGCTAAAAAAGTTGGATGTGTTTATTTTTTGTCAGCTTTTTCTTGTGATTTCAATGGTGACAATGAGTAGTTTTCCCATTAAATTTGATTTGAAGTTGCATGGACTTCATCTAACGCTAACAAAACATATGACACTCGATAAGAGTGCAACCTTGAACATGAGTACACAACACCATTTGCACAACCCAAGTAAGGTTGAGGGCAAAACGAATTGAATGGTGGTATTAGAAGATCATGAGATAAAAACACCGTTGGGAGGTTAGGATGAAAACAGGCATGGTTGATACTAGTTTCAATTGTTGAATTTTATTCAACTGAATTAAGAATTAATCAAATTTGCAAGGATTGGGGGAGGAAATGAATTGGAATGTTCAATACATAGCATTAGTTATTTGTTGGTCAACTTCTTCTGTAGTTCATCAAAGGAAATTGTTGTGTCATCGCTGGTTAGTGTCACAAGAAGCTTTCAATTCTCATCAGAACCACCGAGAATCTTCTTAGGGTCTGTTTGGGGCAGCTGCATCTTATTAAAAAAAGTTATAAAACTGTTAAAAAATAATTTGATGTTCAAAAAACTGTGATGCTATTGCAATTTTTTTTTTTTTAAGAAGTCAGACCGCAACTAGAAAACAACCACACACCTAGCAAGGGCAGGAGGGAACACGTAAATTTCAGCAGCAACTTTTTGAAAAAACTGTCAAAACGCAGTTTAACCAAACATATAAAATTACGGTGCGATGCCGCACCACCACCGCACCGCCACCCCAAACAGACCCTTAATGTGATCCTCGTTGGGTTTGCAGAGGTTTGCGAATTCATCAACACATGTTTTTATAATTTCCAAACAATTTTTGAGCCCTTTATTGAAATGATTGTTGTTTCTTTATCCACTTGATGTACCCACGAGAGTTCCCAACATGATTGATGGTGATAACATGTCGGGCATCATAAAAGGTTTTTAGTTAAGAGGTTGATGGATGAGCTGAAAGAATCAATTAATGCATCAAAGAGTAATTTATCTTAGTATATGCATGATTAACATATTGTTTTAGGACAACTGATGTTTCCTACAGAGAAAGTTAATGGAGCAAGTTAAGAGTCACTAATGAATTTATAGAGATTGTAAGCAATGAGAGTAGCTTCTATCTGAATTTTCCAGTATGAATAGTTGGTAGAGGTGAGTTCAATGAAATTCACGTCAGTAACAAGAGTTTCTGAGAGTTCTTGTGTATTGAAAACAATGAGTTGAGTAGTTTTGCTAGCGAGTGCGGTAGTATAGTGCAGGCCTCATGTGAGAAAGAAAAAATGGGTTGAGCGGAGGTCGACCTCCAACATGAGGTCAGAGAAAAGAAATAAGCTTTAGATTTGGCAATGAGGTTTCAAAATGGTGTTGAGGGGGCAAAGCTTTAAGGGACTATTAATGGATTAGGACCAATAGCTAGGGTTGATGGTGGCTTGACATTATTGATACTACATAGTGAAATCTCATAGGGTATGCACAGAAGAAAGTAAGGCGGAAAGACAATGAGAAAGAGAGAGTTTGGGTCAAGTCTCGGATACCATGAAGAGAAATGATGTGGAGAGTAGAAGGTACAAATTTCTTTTCTATTATTATTATAATATTTTCAGCAATAGATGCTTGCTACAATTGATAGACTGTTTTAGGGGAATATAAGAAGAAAATATTAATACAACATTTACAAGAATACATCCTCTAATCTAGTTACATTTCTATTTATATTTAGTTTTTACTTTTGGTCAGTCCATATGATCATTGATTCATTTATGCATAATTAACTGCTTGCANTATATATATATATATATATATATATAATGTAAAACACAAATAAGAAAGAAATACTCCGTTTGATTCTTCACCAACACAATTTACGGCTCAAATTATGGAATGACATAAGCTTGCAAAGGGTTCGAGTCAGGCTTGAACAAGGAAGACAAAGGGAGCTTGCTTTAATTTAACAATTCCTTGTGTGCGATTTGCTGGAGAAGCGAAGTAAGCTAAGGCAGAGGGTGATCGAGTACCTCGGCCGTGGCTTCAAGGGAGGCAAGGTAGAGAGAAGATGAAAGCTTCAGAGGCCTTTGTATGTTGCGACATCGGCATTGTTTCCCTTATGGATCTAATTATGACTGTATCAAGGAGATAGGCGCAAAAAAAACTAGGAAATTGGGAGTTTCGGAGGTTACAGTATACTAAAATCTTGTTGTTGGTCTTCCCGGGCGCATAAGGAGAAGAAAGTGGGAGTTTCGGGTTTTTGTAGACCGGCCATCCTGTCATTGCCTTCCTAGATTGTTCTAATCACAATTTTATCGCGAGTGCATCGGTCTGGAGACGGCGCAAAGGGAAAATAGGAGTTTCGAAGTCTTCGTAAGTCACGATTTTGTCATTGTCTTCCCATCCAACCTTAATAACAACTATATTGGAAACGAACGACCCCTTTGTTGCCTTACCAAGTGCAGCGGAGACAGGCTGGAGTATTAGAGGTCACTGTACGCCGCAATTACGTTCTTGTCTTCCCAAACGCAAGAGACACAAAGAAAGAAAGGCAAGATGCGGCTCCTGCGTGCGAACTAGGAGTAGATCGGGCAGCCAGGAGAAGAACAGCGTGGAAGGGGCAATCGATGGGACTAATTTCATCGTACGATCAGGAAGGAAGACGAGTTGTGGCTCAACCATGTTGCTTTCCTATGATTTCACAAAGTTTTGGAGTTGGCAAATGGGTTGCATGTGAGGGGAGGATCGAGCGAGTGTTTTGTAGCAATTGTTTGCGATCAAGAGGAAGAAGTTGGGAGGCTTGACCTCCGTTGCGATTTCTCTGCTCAAACAAGGAAAGAGAAAAACTTCGGGGACCTCCGAGGGAGAGGATCAGTTGTTTCATGATGAGGAGTAAGTTGAGCAGGAATAATTATAGGCTTCTTTTTTATTTTGTTCTTTTTTTTTATTTTATTCTTTATTTTTAATAAGTATTTTATTGTTCAACATATGAATGAAAAATAGCTCAAGGAACCATTCTCATCTGGGAGTCAAAGGCCATATTATGATATAATTTCATAGTTCCAAAATTACCACAACATATCACTAGTTACTGAAGAAGAGAAGTTATCAAACAAAGCTCAATTATAGTGATTGTGACTCAATCTTGGTAGATGAGCAAAATTAACTAGGTTTTAATTCTTAGAGCTTTAGGAAAAATAATTGTGGCCAAAGTAAATGACAAAGGCATTGATGAAAATGAAATCATCTTTCTTCCCTACCTGAGGGGAGGGGGTGATAATCATGCATAAATTCATATGGCCTATTTAGTATATAGCCATCGTATAAACAATAGATACAAAAAGCCAACCACAAATGGTGTGAAACAGAGAGAGAACTAATAGCACTATGTCAAAGCAAAGAGTAGGTACAGTAGCAGAGGCAAAGCACCACAATTGGTTGTGCATCTTTCATGAATGTAAGGAGAGCAAATCCTTTGTGTATGGCATTGAGAGATAAATAGGCCTTGGTAGTGAGTCGATGATCCAAAAGATCCCTGAAGGAGAATCGATAGACAAGAATTTGGATGACCTTCTACATAAGCCCCCTAATTGTCGCCCATAATATCATTATTGTTGGAGATGTATGCTTGAGAGTTAATGAAACGAGAGACGACAAAAAACCAATGCAACTCATGATAAAAAGCTCTAGTAACCAATATAAGACCATAAATTCCATTGTAAATTTTGCATATAATGTAAGCATGATCATGATAAATAAAGCTCTATTGTTGTATCATGAATATATCCTCATAAAGGGAAACCTAAAAAAACATTGTTGACATCAACTTATCGAAGAGTCTAGACAATTAAAAAGACTGAAAACGATAATAAGAATGGTGGGCTTTACAAATAAAATAAAAGTATCAAAACAGTAAACTCCAGGGCACTGATGAAATCTTTTTGCAACTAGAATAGCCTTGTAACTCCCAAAAGATACATCGAATAAATGCTTGATGTAGAAAATCCACTTAGCAACCAATAAAGTTTACATTGCATCTAAGGGAACTAGATCTCATGTCTTATTCTGAAAAGATAATCATACTTTGGCATTGTCCAATGCTACTTAAGATCCTTGATGGATTGAATCGCAAAGAATCAGACAAAGCATTGAGATATAATAAATTCAAAATTAAGGTCATTTTAGTAATTGGCAATGAGAACTAACAATAACATAAAGAGGAGAGGAACTAGAGATAAAGAGAGGGATCCTTGTTTCAGTTGAAAATTTTTTTGACATAGGCAATAGGGAGGAGAAAGGCACAACAGCACAAAGTGCTTGGGGTTAGGTTAAAGAGAGTTAGACGTAATGGGAACATCCACTACATAACTACCAAAGAGTATAGGTATGATACTGTAAATTATCTATTTGTAAGTAGAAGTTAACCTTAATCAATTACGCCCCATGGTTATCTCATGAATACATCCTCAAAAAGAGTACCGTGGGGAAAAATATTGTTGGCACCTAGTTGTCAAGAGTCCAACAATATTAACATTAAGAATAAAAATGAATCTAGCAAAGGTGAGCTTTACTACTAAACTAAAAGTATTATAATAATTAATACAGGACACTAATGAAATCACTCTACACTTAGAGAAGACCTGCACTTGTAAAAAAATTCATTCAGCAAATGATTAGCACAAAAAATCACTTGCAACTAATAAGGTTGTGTTGGGTCTAAGTAAACTAAGCCCCATGTCTCATCTAAAACAAAAGCATCTCCGACATTGTCTAATGTCACTTAAGATCATTTGATGGCTTGGGACATAGAGGTTGGGGCAAGGTCAATAGATGTAGCAAGCTAGGTGCTTTACTACATCATAGTAATTGCTTGTGAATATTATTTCCGAAAATAACATAGACGGAAGAAGCATCGATGGTGAATGGAGGAAGCTTTGTTTCAATTGAAAATGTTTTTGGCATGGTCAGTAGGGGGAAAGGAAGCATGGTGATGCAAAGATTTAGGCTAGGCATATGAATAAGGGTAGAGTAGGGTTGTTTATAATGAAGATGGGGCATCAATGATGGGACTAGATAGGAGTAAAGGTGGTGATACCATGGATTATATGTATGTGAACGGAATGAGAAGAAAAAAGGCATTAATGTATGTGAACAGAAAGAGATAAACAAAAGGACATTAATGTATGCGAACAGAATGAGATGAACAGGAGATGTGAAGAAAAAATGAATTCTACAAATTTATATGTTGTGGCATATAGAGAGATATGGGTTTAAGACAAAGGCAAAAGCAGTGAGTGGGTACATAACCTAGAAAGACTCGAGGTAAGGAACAATTTTCCAATTTGTGAGAGGAATTGGGCTTGAGCAATGGAAAACACTGACAACTAAAACTAAACAGATTGGAGGAATTAAGAGGAACACAAAAAAGTGTGGCTTATGAAGAGAGGAGATGTTGTGTGAGGTGAGGGAGGGGTTGGAGACGATTGATAGAGCATACAACAATGGTGAATGCATGGAACCAATAATTTAGAGACAGTATATGCTAAAGAGAGAAGATAATCACATATTCTATGATGATGGCGTTCATAAACCCATTTTTTCAAGTGTTTTAGGTGGGGAAATAAAATAAAAGAAATTAACTAAAAATAGAGGGAGGGCTTGATATTATTCTTACCAAAACAGTATTGATAATTTTATGGCTGAAGGTTTTTTCACAAATGAATTAAAACAAATAAAGATATCATAGAATAGAAAATTTTATGATTGGGAAATCCAAACATGGTTTGTGAAGTGGCCAGCAAAAACAACACTATACTAGAAATTAGAAACGTGTCATGAGTGAAGTCAACACATTAAAAAAATATAATTTTAAAAAGCAAAGTGGAGAGACAGCGAGAGAGAGTTGAAAGGTAAAGCTTGTAACATTTTATGCATTAACACAAGTTAAAACTAAATTTCATAAATATTTGATAGATATAGATGTGTTTGAAACAAGGTGCCAAAAATTGGAAGATGAATGATGCCATAGTCAATAATGTTACTCAAATGAAGAAACAGCCTTAAGAATTACTACGGTTACAAATGAATTTGATTGTAAAAGTTGGCCTCTCATGAGAGACATCATTAGTTTTTCATGGTAAAAGAGTTTCAACTTGATGATAACCCTTCTCAAGGAAGGAAGAAAGCTAGAAATTCAATGGATATTATTTGTTAAATTAAATTGAGCGATAAAAATGAGAATATTTTTCATAAAAATTGATTGTAGAAGTTGGCCTCCCATGAGAGCCATTATTAGTTTTTCATGGTAAAAGAGTTTCCCCTTGATGAGAACCCTTCCCTAGAAAGGAAGAAAGGTAGGAATTCAATGGATATATTATTTGTTAAATAAAAATGAGAGATAAAAATGAGATTATCTTTCATGATAGGGACACAGAGAACATTCTTTACCGAAAAAGCATGAGATAGTATGTAGAGATGTTTTGAAGCAATTTGCGTGATGAAAATCCATGCCTTCACCGATCATTGTTCTATTGATTTCATAATAAATAGTACGAATGTAGTCATTATGTAACATGGCACGGGCCACCTCTACCAAGAAGCTAGCTAAAAAAGTTGGATGTGTTGATTTTTGTCAGCTTTTTCTTGTGATTTCAATGGTGACAATGAGTAGTTTTCCCATTGAATTTGATTTGAAGTTGCATCGACTTCATCTAACGCTAACAAAACATATGACACTCGATAAGAGTGCAACCTTGAACATGAGTACACAACACCATTTGCAACAAACCAAGTAAGGTTGAGGGCAAAACAAATTGAATGGTGGTATTGGAAGATCCTGAGAGAAAAACACCGTTGGGAGGTTAGGATGAAAACAAGCATGGTTGATACTAGTTTCAATTGTTGAATTTTATTCAACTGAATTAAGAATTAATCAAATTTGCAAAGATTGGGGGAGGAAATGAATTGGAATGTTCAAGACATAGCATTAGTTATTTGTTGGTCAACTTCTTATGTATTTCATCAAAGGAAATTGTTGTGTCATAGCTGGTTAGTGTCACAAGAAGCTTTCAATTCTCATCAGAACCACCGAGAATCTTCTTAGGTCTGTTTGGGGCATTTGCATCTTATTAAAAAACAGTTGTAAAAATGTTAAAAAATAATTTGATGTTCAAAAAACTGTGGTGGCTATTGCAATTTTTTTTTAAAAAAAAAAGTCAGACCGCAACTAGAAAACAACCACAACACCTAGCAAGGGTAGGAGGGAACACGTAAATTTCAGCAGCAACTTTTTGAAAAACTTTCAAAACGCAGTTTAACCAAACATATAACACTGCGGTGCGATGCCGCACCGCCACCCCCAAACAGACCCTTAATGTGATCCTCGTTGGGTTTGCAGAGGTTTGCGAATTCATCAACACATGTTTTTATAATTTCCAAACAATTTTTGAGCCCTTGTTGGAATGATTGTTGTTTCTTTATCCACTTGATGTACCGACAAGAGTTTCCAACAAGATTGATCATGATAACATGTCGGGCATCATAAAAGGTTTTTAGTTAAGAGGTTGATGGATGAGCTGAAAGAATCAATTAATGCATCAAAGAGTAATTTATCTTAGTATATGCATGATTAACATGTTGTTTTAGGACAACTGACGTTTCCTACAGAGAAAGTTAATGGAGGAGCAAGTTAAAAGTCACTAATGAATTTATAGAGATTGTAGCCAATGAGAGTAGCTTCTATCTGAATTTTCCAGTATGAATAGTTGGTAGAGGTGAGTTCAATGAATTCACGTAAGTAACAAGAGGTTCTGAGAGTTCTTGTGTATTGAAAACAATGAGTTGAGTAGTTTTGTTAGTGAGTGTGGTAGTATAGTGCAGGCCTCATGTGAGAAAGATAATAATGGGTTGAGCGGAGATCGACCTCCAAGATGAGGTCAGAGAAAAGAAATAAGCTTTAGATTTGGCAATGAGGTTTCAAAGTGGTGTTGAGGGGGCAAAGCTTTAAGGGACTAATAATGGATTAGGACCAATAGCTAGGGTTAATGGTGGCTTGACATTATTGATACTACGTAGTGAAATCTCATAGGGTATGCGCAGAACAAAGTAAGGCCGAAAGACAATGAGAAAGGGAGAGTTTGGGTCAAGTCTCCGATACCATGAAGAGAAATGATGTGGAGAGTAGAAGGTAAAAATTCCTTTTCTATTATTATTATAATATTTTCAGCAATAGATGCTTGCTACAATTTATAGACTGTTTTAGGGGAATATAAAAAGAAAATATTAATACAACATTACAAGAATACGTCCACTAATCTAATTACATTTCTATTATATTTAGTTTTTACTTTTGGTCAGTCCATATGATCATTGATTCATTTATGCATAATTGACTGCTTGCAATTGTTCCTGAGGTCCAACATTGTGAAGAAATGGAAAACAGAACTGCAACATCCTTTGAAATCTCCATTGCATGTTCTCATCAATGAATTTAGTTAATCGCAAATGCAAAACTAGAAAATTTCTTTCTTGTATTTTTTTCCATTCATCCAATGGTGGAACCATGAGAGGTTGCGGGGGGGGGCGTAAAAAATGTGCAACTTTATCCTTAACTTCTCCGGCACTAGAATATATAAAACTTTTGCCCCTGATTTAATGATAAACCCTTTCGCACCCTCAGTATACTATTTCACATAGCAAGAAAAAGTGAACCCGATCAAACTGGATATCGAATTCAATAAATCATGACAACGATACATAATTTCAGTATATGATATCACGAGAAAAAAGGGCCAGGCAATCATCAATTCAAACACATATAAGAATAGCTTACGTCNTTTATCCTTAACTTCTCCGACACTAGAATATATAAAACTTTTGCCCCTGATTTAATGATAAACCCTTTCGCACGCTCAGTATACTATTTCACATAGCAAGAACAAGTGAACCCGATCAAACTGGATATCGAATTCAATAAATCATGACAACGATACGATAGCTTACGTGCGGGTGAAGGTGGCCATCGATCTCCGCCACCAGCAACCTCCATCGACATTCCTCCCCACATTCTCGGTCAAAATAATATGCGCTTCCTGGCCTCCCAGTACAGAGCGCGGGCAAATTGAATGGTACAGATGGGCGGATGAGAAGCGGCTGATTCGCTGGCAACTGGAGTTTCTGATGACGGCCAATGCAGCCATCTGGAAAATGGAAAAGGGCGAATCGAATGGATGAAAGATGGAAGACGTGCAACTTAAGACAGAAANGATGACGGCCAATGCAGCCATCTGGAAAATGGAAAAGGGCGAATCGAATGGATGAAAGATGGAAGACGTGTAGCTTAAGACAGAAAACCCGTCGGGATATGGGGTTTCCGTAGAGGGTTTTCAAGAAGTCGGAATGAACTGTGGTGATGGAGGCGGTTTAGTCGACGAAGAAGACGACTGTGGCCTGTGTCGCCTGCTAGGGTTTATAAGAGATTTATGTTGGTCGAGGAGCCCCGGTGAGAGCGGTGACGAGGANAGACGACTGTGGCCTGTGTCGCCTGCTAGGGTTTATAAGAGATTTATGTTGGTCGAGGAGCCCCGGTGAGAGTGATGGCGAGGGTTTTCTCGAGCTGTTTGGCTCTCTTCTGTGATTAGAGTAGTTTTTATATAACCACCCCCTAAAAAATTTAATATAGCATTTTAATCGATTAATTTTTAAATATAACATTTTAAAAATTTATAATTAATAAAATGTTTTAATCACCTAAATTCACTCAGTCATAAATGGGTTTAAGAGAATGATTATAATAAAAAAGTACTTAAAATACTATATTTAAAATTAATCTATTAAATTTATATTAAATATTTTTTTATAATTGATATGTAAAAAAGTTTTTATTATATTGAAGGTTCACATACATATCACTTAATTCTTACGTAATTCTATATCTAATACCTTGTTTAATTTTTGCTTACATAGCACTTTATTTACGTATAAAAAAAATGGTTAAAATGGTTAAAATGTAATATTAAATATGTTTATGATTGATATGCAAAACTCTCTTAATTAGAAGAAAGGTTTACATCATACTGCTTAATTATTATGTATTTACAAATCAAACATCTAAATTTCAATTTTTCTCATGCATGCCGCTTTATCTGCTTATGAAAAAAATGTACGTATTAAAAGTAAAAATGATGTTATATTTATGGGATGTGAAAGGCTGGGTGGTCTAAATGTAAAAAGCTAAATTGAGATGTTAAATATGTAAATCTATAGGACTTGGGTGGCATCATATAAATGCCATACTAATAAATATATGAAAATAAGGGTTATTATTTTTAGAGATATTCACTTATCAAACACACGTAAATTTTGATATTTATATTTTGAAGATGAAAATATACATTTCATTTTTAAATGTTAATGATAGTGATTTTCAATGTGATATTAATTTTTTTAATGTTATAAATGTAAATGTGTGTGTATGCATATGTATATATAAGAATTGTATGGTATTTACTTGAATGGCCCTACTTTTTATTAGTTCTATTTTACTTTATATGCATATATCAACTGAAATTAGAGAAGTATATCAATTAATTGTTTTATTTGAAAAATATGTCCCAAAGTGGCGTGGATGTCGTAGGAAAGGAACGAAACTCTAAGATATGACTACAGGTGTAGCTCAAAGAGTTGAGACTTATACCCTCCGAAGTGGTGCGAATGTCGTAGGAAATGAAGAGAACGAGAGGTTCAACTTCAAAGCTGGAAACACCAAACAAAATGACATACACCTGTTTGGGTCGGGAGTCTTCTGACACCATAAATATATTAGACAGTCACCTTAGTAGAAATTTATGTTAGACCAGTCGAGTTAGAGAAAATTTTGGGGGCTTCTCCTTGGGACATACAAATACCAATACAGTTATCTACTACAATTCTAAGCGAGAGACCCTATTATATGACTTGAGTGATAGTCATGCATGCAATCCATTTTAAATTCAGTCTGAAGGCCATGCAAGAAAGCTAAACTGCAAATTTTAAAGTCTTGAATATTTTAATCANAAGAGAGAAAACCCGTCCGGATATGAACTGTGGTGATGGAGGCGGTTTAGTCGACGAAGAAGACGACTGTGGTCTGGGTCGCCTGCTAGGGTTTATAAGAGATTTATGTTGGTCGAGGAGCGCCGGTGAGAGTGATGGCGAGGGTTTTCTCGAGCTGTTTGGCTCTCCTCTGTGATTAGAGTAGTTTTTTCATAACCACCCCCTAAAAAAATTAATATAACATTTTAATCGGTTAATTTTTAAATATAACATTTTTAAATTTTATAATTAATAAAATGTTTTAATCACCTAAAATCACTCAGTCATAAATGGGTTTAAGAGAATGATTATAACAAAAAAGTACTTAAAATATTATATTTAAAATTAATCTATTAAATTTATATTAAATATTTTTTTATAGTTGATATGTAAAAAAGTTTTTATTATATGGAAGGTTCACATACATATCACTTAATTCTTACATAATTATATATTTAATACCTTAAGTTTAATTTTTGCTTACATATCACTTTATTTACGTATAAAAAAATGGTTAAAATGTAATATTAAGTATATTTATGATTGATATGCAAATTCTCTTAATTAAAAGAAAGGTTTACATCGTACTGCTTAATTATTATGTATTTACATATCAAACATCTAAATTTCAATTTTTTTCATGCATGCCACTTTATCTGCTTATGAAAAAAATGTACTTATTAAAAGTAAAAATGATGTTATATTTATGGAATGTGAAAGGCTGGGTGGTCTAAATGTAAAAAGCTAAATTGAGATGTTAAAATATGTAAATATATAGGANCTAAATTTCAATTTTTTTCATGCATGCCACTTTATCTGCTTATGAAAAAAATGTACTTATTAAAAGTAAAAAATTATGTTATATTTATGGGATGTGAAAGGCTGGGTGGTCTAAGGGTCCGTTTGGGGCAGCTTACGCTTTTCAGGATAAGTTGCTTATCTTGAAACGCGGTCCGCACGGCCTGTATTTAGTGTAAAAACTCAAACGCAGTTTTCAGATAAGCCGGTGAAACGCGCGAACCAAACCGCACTTATAAGCTGCCCCAAACGGACCCTAAATGTAAAAAAGCTAAATTGAGATGTTAAAATATGTAAATATATAGGGCTTGGGTGGCATCGTATAAATGCCATACTAATAAATATATGAAAATAAGGGTTATTATTTTTAGAGATATTCACCTATCAAACACACGTAAATTTTGATATTTATATTTTGAAGATGAAAATATACATTTCATTTTTAAATGTTAATGATAGTGATTTTCAATGTGATGTTAATTTTTTTAATGTTATAGATGAAAATGTGTCTGTATGCATATGTATATATAAGAATTGTATGGTATTTACTTGAATGCCTCTATTTTTTTATTAGTTCTATTTTATTTTATATGCATATATCAAGTGAAATTAGAGAAGTATATCAATTAATTGTTTTATTTGAAAAATATGTTCCAAAGTGGCGCGGATGCTGTAGGAAATGAACGAAACTCTAAGATATGACTACAGGTGTAGCTCAAAGATGTGAGACCTATACCCGCCGAAGTGGTGCGAATGTCGTAGGAAATGAAAAGAACGAGAGGTTCAGCTTCAAAGCTGGAAACACCAAACAAAATGACTTACACTTGTTTGGGTCGGGAGTCTTCTGACACCATAAATGTATTAAACAGTCACCTTAGTAGAAATTTATGTTAGACCAGTCGAGTTAGTGAAAATTTTGGGGGCTTCTCCTTGGGACATACAAATACCAATATAGTTATCTACTACAATTCTAAGCGGGAGACCCTATTATATGACTTGAGTGATAGTCATGCATGCAGTCCATTTTAAATTCAGTCTGAAGGCCATGCAAGAAAGCTAAACTGCAAATTTTAAAGTCTTGAATATTTTAATCCTAAAATTTTCATTATTTTGAATATTTTATTAGGATTTTGTAGCAAATTTAAAATTTAAAATCTTAAATAGCCTAAATGATATCGTCAAATTCCTAAACAAGCCACACATGAAAACGGGAGAAACTTTTAAGCACCCAAGCATGCAAAAAAGGCAATAAAACAAGCCCCAAAATTATAATAAAAAAGACGACACCGCTGGGTCGGCTACATATCCTAGAAAAAAAAGCGACCANGAAACTTTTAAGCACCCAAGCATGCAAAAAAGGCAATAAAACAAGCCCCAAAATTATAATAAAAAAGACGACGCCGCTGGGTCGACTACATATCCTAGAAAAAAAGCGACCGAACTTCGTATATACCTATTTGGTTCTAATTTTATGCATCAATATCAAATGTGAAATTAAGATATGAGATACGAGTTGTTGCCCCTGATCCTCAATCAAAATGCCTTGGAACCCAAGCTCGTAACTTATTTCGCTACACGACTCTCCTAAGGACCTTGAAGTGTGCAAGTGTCAATCCCCGTACAAACGTTGTATGTGGGGATGACACTTACAAATATGGACACTCAAAGAGGCACCACAAGTTGGGGTGTTCGAAGACACACCCCAAACATAGATGTTCAAAGAAACACCAAAACATGTCACATGCAAAGTATGGAAGGAAAAAATATTTTACATGGAATGAAATAAATTATAGGCATCAAGTTAAAAAGATTTTTTATACACATGCAAAGAAAACATGTAACATGCAAGAAAGCATACAAGCATACAAATGATCGGTCGACCGAGTTGTGAACCGTAAGGATAGGTAGATCGATCTGGGATGATCAATCGAACCCAAAAGAATTGGTGATCAGCCCGGGATGGATGATCAAACCCAAAAGAGGTGATCTAATTTGAGCGGTTGATCGAACCCAAAGTGGTTGATCAACGCATAACGGTCGATCGAACCTAAAGGATCAGGTGATCCGCTCAGGACATACGATCGAACTCAAAATAAGTGATTGACACGAGGCAGTTAATCAAACGCAAAGGATCGGGTGATCGACCCAGAATAGCTAATCATACACCAAAGCAGGTGATCAACGGGGGTGGTCAATCAAACCCAAAAGATCAGGTGATCAGCCCGAGACCGTCGATCGCACCCAAAAGAAGCGGTTGATCATGTCGGGGCGGTCAACCGAGCTTGGAAAATAAGTTGATTGGGTCGAAACAATTAATTTGAGACAAAGTGAGTGATCAAACCGGTGCGGCCAAAATATCGGGCGATCGAGCCAAGAGCCTTCTAACACCTTACACCCGTCTGGGTCGAGAGTCTTTTGACACCATAAACGCACTAGACAACCACCTAAATAGAAATATATGTTGGGTCGGTCAAGTTGGAGAAACACGGAGCCCTCTCATCGGGACATGCAAATATGAATGCAACTATCTACCACAGTCCTAAGAGTGAAGGTCGTATTATATGACTTGGGTGATATTCTTGCAAGCAACCTATTTTAAACCTGGCTCGAATGTCATACAGGAAACTAGAAGTGCAAATTTGAAAATCCTAAATATTTCNAAAAATATTATATATATATATATATATATATATATATATATATATATATATATAGTGCAGCCAGTGCTGGTCTATTAGTAGAACAGACTTTTTGAAGGTGTTAAGTTTCCTCATATCACGGGTTCGAATTCACTTCTGACTAATTTGCCGAATAATTAAACATAAAAGTGTGGTTGTAGGTTCGTAGAATAGCCTTCGACCATTCTTTATATATATATATATATATATATATATATGTGTGTGTGTGTATATGTATATGTGTGTGTATATGTATATATGTATATATATGTGTATATGTATACACACATACATATACATATATATATCCACACACATATATATACATATATATATACACACACATGTGTGTATATATATATAGATAGATATATATATATGTATATATGTGTATATATATGTATATATATGTGTGTGTATATATATATATATATGTATATATATGTGTGTGTATATATATATATATATGTATATATATGTGTGTGTATATATATATGTATATATATGTGTGTATACATACATATATGTATATGTATGTGTGTATACATACATATATGTATATGTATGTGTGTATACATATACACATATATATACATATATACATATACACACATATATACATATACACACACACACATATATATATATATATATATATATATNATATATATATATATATATATATATATATATATATATATATATATATATATATATATATATATATATATATATATGTGGAAGTTTAAATCATGACATTCATAACAATGTCATGTGGTTCTCTATTTTTTATTGCAAGTGCATATTTGGATATAACATCTGCATCTACTTTTGTTAATTAACTTAAATGAGTTAATTCAAAGCCTAACGCAAACCAAATATGAATAGTAATATATAAATACAGTCTGTAGGAACATATTGTTCATGAGTAATTTCAAACACGAGTCAATTTCAAACCAAAGGCGCTCAAGCTCGGATCATTTGCAGGCCTACATAACCCTTCAGCCTAATCATCTTAGGTAAGCCGTGAGGGGTTGTTGGTAGCCGGCATTAAGCAGAATTTACCCATGATTTAGGCTAAATGCTGAGATTTGGATAATCCCAAAATCATGTTCATTCACCGTAAAATCTTATGAATCGGAGGATTTGTTTGTGGTTTGTAATTTATTTTTATTTAGTATGATTTTAGTTAATATTAATTTATATATTATCAAAATTAAATATAATTAGATAAAGTTATATATATATATATAAAACAGTTTCTTTATTAATCATTGAATAATATTAAATTATCATAAAAAAAATAATTAGTTTATAAAACAAACAGCTTATCGGGATTTATTGGAATTTAATTACTAACATTCTAAGCAATTTTAGAACTTAACAACCTCTTTAAAATATGATAAATCTGAATTTACAATATTTAGTAATCCCATTCAAACTAAATCCAACTTGCAACCAAAGAGCCCCTTACTTTTATTTATGTTTTTTTTTACTTATATAAAAAAAAAGTGTAATTCTTTTTATAAAAATTAAATAATACTATTTTGAGATATAAAACATTTAGATAATATTAATGCAAAAAAAAAAGTAAAATTTAAGTTATAGATTAAATTTATGACTTGATTCATGCCCATAATGTGGATGGCTCTTCGCATTAAAACCAATTTAAATGATACTGAGTTCAAAATTTGGCGGCGGAGTTGAAACACACGAGCAGCTCGAGCTCGAGTCAACTCGGCTCACTTAAACCCCGACAAACATAATACAGTACATCCTGGTCTATTAAAGCAAGGGAATTTAAGGAGGAAAACATGCAGCAGCAGGAGAAGCCAGCCAGATCCTATAAATGAGGAGAAAGATAGGAAAAACGAATGTGTATAATTTCATAAATTTGTTATCTAGGATTTACACGAATAGCACACTAAATTTTAGAATTTACATATTTAACATCTAAATTTTGCTGTTAAAGTACAAACCAGCAAAAATAATAAATTAAAATAAATAAAAAAAAAGAACAATCCTTTTAACATACACGATATGGGTCTCCAATGTAATAATGGTGAAAATGGCGATCGAAAAATAGCAATTGTGTAATATCACACAAAAACATTAGAATTTGCATGTTTAGCACCTAAAATTTGTTATTTACGTACAGAGCACCCAAAATATTAAATTAAAAAAAAAAAAAAAAAAAGACTCCCGGTTTAAGGGATTTAACCTGCTTCCTCTAAAGAAGCGCAACATCAACAGCAGCAGCAATAGCAAAAAAGAATGGGGCATTTACATCATTTAAACTTTGATTTTTTACACTTATACCACCCAAATCATTCATATCAAATCAAAAATACCACCATTTAACTTTTAAAAAGCTAAATACACCATTTCATGCATGGAAAAGACAGGCATGTACATAAAAATTTAAGTTTAGAATTAGATATGTAAATACATAGGAATTCAGCGGTGGTATGCATGCAAATCTTCCAGAAATAATTTTTTTTCATCAGAAGCTAAAGACAAGCTTAAAAGAACAGGAATAAGTTTAATGAAACTGTTGATCAAATGCTGATGCATAAAAGACAAAATCTGGATGATAAAAAAATCTTCTCTCTATTACAGACACAGATTGGAGAAGATAAGAAATGGAAGAAAAACCAAAATTGTACGATGGCTAAAATGGAAACTGTCTTTTGCTGTCTGTGTTTATAAAAGCTGTTGTGCAAAAAAATATCCATGAGAAGTTTAGAGAGCATTACATCAGGAATGAGATAAAAAGGCAGATATTCAGATCCAGATTTGTTCCGATTCAAAAGACTACTCCCTCCAGCCCCCGAAGTTCTCTTCAGCAAACCTGTGGTTATTTTCCTGCAAAATTTGGCGAGTTGAGGGTTGATCAGCATCAAATGCTTTATGGAATCAACAAGATTAAAAAGTGAGAAAAGTTGGTCATAAAAATCAGTAAAGCTGCTTCATTTATTTTTTTGAATGTTCTAATGATTTATTATACAATATTGCAAGGAAATTGGAGAGTGGAAATCTTTTTTATTGTTATTGGAAAGCCAGAGAAAACCTTTCTCATCTATAGAAACATGAATAAAACATCTATTATGTCGGTTGCTGTCGATAATGATGACGATTACTAATATGCGAACAATTAACAATAAAATATTCTCGAAGTTTCCAAATCAAGTTTGATTTCATTATTGTTTCTTGTTTTCCATTTTGTTTTAAGAAGCTATTATGTTAAAAAAAAAAATACTTGATTGCAAAATACTTCTTTAAATTTTTGGAAACCAGTAAATGCATTTATTTTATTTTATTTGAGATTTAAATTATATTTCTGTTTCTAGTTTGGCAATGTGTCCATCGTTTGAGTTAGCTTCTGATGGAGATATTTTATTAAATTCTTGGTCACTGATTACTTTTGTATGATTTGAACACAAATCGGATGGTTATGAGTACTGCTACAATGCCATCGCCGCCTAATTTTGAATTCTTAGTACTTGTAAATAAGGCTGTCAATTTAGTTTGAAGATTGTTAATTGCTCAAAAATTAATTTGAATTTTAGCTCGGTTCGACATCAGATTGAAATAAACGAGCCGAGTTATGAGCCAAAACTTTGGATTGAGTTTTTTTCGAGCTATTTTCAGGCCATACAAGGATCAGCTCGAACTGACGGGAGATCGGCTTGCATGAATTTTTATTTATAAAAAATATATATAATGCTAAATAAAATTGAATATAATGAAATATGATCAGATTTCGAGCTGAAACGAAGCTAAATAACTCAATTTGAACAATCTTATTTTGATTTCAAGCCGGATCAAGCCGATTTCTAGCTATAACAAATTTAAATAACTCAAATTTGAGCCGGATCGTTTTGATTTCTACTCAGATCAAGCTCGAATTAATTTCGAACCGAGATAGCCGATTTCAAACCAAACTCAATCCATTCAAGCTAGTTTTGAGCCGGCCCCAACTCGGCTCGAAATCAGCTAACAGCCCTGCTAGCAAGCCTTTTTCATATGTAAAACCTACAAATTTCTTGCAATAAGTTCTATTTTCATTTTTCTAACAAAAAGTGCAATAATAAATTTTTGAGGGAGTTGAATTAAGAAAAAAAAAGATGCACCTCTGGAATGAAGGTGAGGCCAACTTTAATTTCCCCGCGATATTCTTCATCCTTCACAACGTTGTATATGGTAGGAGGAATCCTTCCTTCTGAAAAGAGCGGCTCCAAGGAAATTCTACAAACAAAAATTATATCTCAATAAATAATCAACATCATATAATAATAACAAAAATTGTATTATAAAAACATAATTTAACTAGTTTGATTCCAGCGAACCTGCACAATCCAATATATATATATATATATTGAAGAGGGCATTTACATACATACCACACATTTCTTAGGTATTTATATATATAAAACCTACACTTTCATACTTACAAACAATGCACTCAAATCTTTAATAGTACAGCAAAAATATTGGTATTACTAATTTTTTCTTTTAAAGTGAAATACAACTTTTCACTCATAGGTATGTACCAGCAACGTGTTATAAATGTAAATATTAAACCTTAAATGTTAGATATGCAGAGATATAAGATATATAAGAATTGTGTGGTATGTATGTAAATTTTCCAAAAAAAAAAAAACGATGAAGGATGAGCATGCATGAAATTTTGAAACCATAAAATGCCAGATAAATCGAGTTTAGAAATGAAAACTAGAATAAGAATCCTCACTTTGCTTCTCCAACAAAATCATCTGAGAAAGTATCACTGTCCATTAATTTGATGGCGAGTTCGGGAACATCATCGGAGACATTGAACACAAACGTTTCATTCCATTCAGGCTCACTCCCTTTGCCTGAAAAACAAAAACCAACTAGTGATATGAAAATAGAAAAGTAAAATTATGGCAATATGCGTCAGTTATATAAATAAAACCCAACACATGCAAATATACTTTTTATTTTTTTTCTCTCTGAAAGGATTTGAACCCCAAACCTCCACTCCAAAGACAACTATGAATAACATTAGGCTACATGCAATATACGTTTATTATTGCTATACATCACTGACTCGGAAGGCTCCCAAATCTCAAGACCGTTTGCAATATTAACATTATGTGAATTGCTTTGCAAATATGAATAAAGAAAAAACATGACAGCAATCTAAATTTTCAAATAAGAAGGGGTGGCCAAGGAAAGAGATGGAAATCCAGCTCTATATAATATTCTCGCCATAATTTCCTATTCCAACTTCTAAATGGTCAGCCATCTTGTTAAGAAACTAGAAGAATATTCTCTAAATTAGTCTTTAACATTATCCATAATTTAAATAGATGTATGATACTTGGGACAAGGTTTGCAATTAGTTATAATAAAGTATGAAATAGCTATTAATTTCTAAATCTCATAATGTAACATTCAACTAATAAGAAAATTCCTCCAAAAATTATTCTCTCAAATATTCAGCAAAGGAAAGCAAGTTGTCTGAGCCCGAAAAAACATTAAGACGTAAGATTCAAAGCAAAATCTTCAGCATCCTCCCTCTCTCATATTGAGTGGTTTAGAAAAGCAACGCAAAAAAACTTCTCCTTAGAGGACTTCAATTATTATTCCCAAATATTTCCTATCAGCTCAATGGAATTAATGCCATCATTCAAATCTGTAGGAATGTCATTACGGTTTGTGTGAGATTAGGGATAAGCTTGAAAAATCCGTAAGGATAAAAACAAATTATAAGTTCGAAGAAATTGGAAGTCCGCCAATTTCAAAAACCACAAGTCCAAGCAAACGGTCAATCAAACAACTTTGATTGGATCTCTGATTGCTAAGGTGGAAGCACCACCACCTATCCAGATAGAAGGAGAGACATCTCATAAAAGACAGCGCTTTGCAAAAGAGAATCAATCACTAAAGAGATATGTTGATAAAAAATATAGAAAAAAATAGAATATCGTCCGTTTAAGATAGAAGTTTGAGTTGCCTATAAAACCTAGCCCGTTTGGCATCACTTTTGTTTTTATTTTTTAAAACATGTTCGGTTAGTATAATTTTTATATGTTTTTATTTTTAATTTTTAAAAACAAATCACCTTATTTTTAAAAATACTTAAAACACCTTTCTTGCAATAAGTCCTTTAGGTCTACTCCTACCTTTCTTGCAATAAGTCGAATATAAAACATCAAATCTTTAGAAATGCCCAAAACACATAAAATTTGTTGAGTATTTTCAATACATATTAATTTGTTTAGAAATAAAAAATAAAAACAAACAAAAAACATACTAAACAGATAAGTCTTTAAAAACAAAAAAAAAAACATAAAAATAAAATTAATCCCAAATAAGCGCTAAGGTAATTGAAAACAGTTTAAGCTTCTAAAAAACATATTCCATGGCTCGCAACTATCTTGATAGGAGCGCATTTGCTCATTTGAAGTTGCCCTCATATGCTTCATTATGCTGAAGTTTACAATCTATAAATTATGATCCACCGGCCTTAAGCATCATTAAAGTTTTAAAGATTGTTAAAATTTCTATTCTATCCCAACAAAAATGAAGAAGAAAATTGGATCAACGGGAAATTAAAAGGAGCACAACCTAAAAAAGGTGAAAGAATATAAGAAGTAAATTGAAAGGGAGCTAACCATTTCAGAAACTTCGATGAATGAAAAATTCAGACACATGAAATATCCGACATACATCATGAAAGCACTCCTCATATAATCGGAGCTTTTTTCAATTTTTGACATCCTTGAAGCTTAAGACAAAACTGAGGCATTTGAGAAAAATAATGGGCCACTGAAATGTTCAAATACAAAGATGCAAGACACAAAGCAACTGTGACGTGGACCGCTGATATCGCAGGACCAGGGGACTGCGAACCATTGCGTAAGCAGGCGAAGATGCGCAAAGGCATCGCGGAAGCGGAGGAAGAACCGCGAAGCAGACCACGATCCAACACCTTCCTTTGGTTCTCTTCTTTATATATGAAGTATAACTGGCTATTTCTCTGGATTCTTCTTGCCTCCTCACACTTTTCTTTCGTGTAAAAGTTTCCTTTGTCCGTGGGAGTCTATAAATTGTTGTCCTTTGTGTGTGGGAGTCGGTCTTTGCTGAGTTTGTTTTCAGATTTCTTGAATGGAGTCATTTTCCCTTTTGTAGGGTTATATCCGAGAAGGAGGTAGTGCTTTGATTGTATCCTACTCCGAGGTAGTGATGTATCATTCCCTTTTCCCATCCCACTCATCCAAGCCGTCGGCTTGAAGTCAGCTCCTCCGGTCACTATTTTCCCTCACCAACCGCACTCCCACAGCCTTCCCCATTGTTGTTTGCACTTCCCTGCTCGTCGCCCACCCTCCTAAAGTGTCGGCGAGTCTTCCCAGTTGTTGTCCCACCTTCCCAGCTTGCTACTGCAACTTCCAACCTACCTCCCAGCTACCCAACAGACCTTCCCGCCACCCTAACCTGATGCCCCTTGCTCCAGTTCTCGTTTCAACCCCCTATCAACGCCTCTCCTGCATTCACCCTTGCTGTCCCAAGCTGTCGGATCCACCTCGCCGAACTCCACCGCCCCTAACATATACCTTAAAGGTGTTTGCTTGTGTCGTGTATGCTTTTGTGATGTTATTTCTGTTATGGTGTGTTATAACCCTAGTTTTTCTATTAATAAAACTTTGTTTCATGTTTTTATTATTTTTCCTACTAATTCCGGTATCAAGCTGATTATCAATATGTAAAAAATTAAAATGCTTAAAAAAATTACTGGAATTTATATCATTAGAAATGGATAATGAAAAAACCCCAACCACTACTTCAGAATAAGTAATTGAACAAGTGAAACCTAAAGAATTTATAGTTATCTTTGATGCTACTTGCTTTTATCTGGAAAAAAAAATATCATATATCTAAGACTTTGTTTGGGAAACTGAGGGCAAGCACTAGCAAGAATCCAAAACCCTATTCTTTAAAAGAGCAATAATCGCCGATTCAATAAGCAGGTTTAATAGTTTCCATTGATAAGATACTTTGCGAAGTTGAACCACTAGATTTATGTCATGCAATATTGCGTTGTCCATAATTGTGAGATGAGGATGCTAGCTTCTATAGAAGATGAGGAAAATAGTGCTTATAAGAGAAGAAAAAAATATGGAATCAATAATTCATTGTTCCACTCTAAAAGAAGATGACAAAAAACCACTAGATTAAATGATTACAAAGAGCAAATAGCATCATTCCTATAACAAAACGCTCTATCTGAGGTGTTGATCTATGCCAACTGAAGGAGAATAAATCATTTCATATTTCTATCATGCAGGTGCCCATTGTTGTAAGGAAGGAGAAAATAAAAAAACGTTTAAAAGAAAAAAAATAGTGTTCATTTGCAGAAGTAAATTATCAAAAACAGGGAACTGCAGTCATAACTTCAGAATGATTGATTTGTAAATATGAATTGAAGGACTTATAGAAATCAAAGAAATCATTCAGTAACCAATATTCTCCTAATAATTTTCTCCGTCTATTTCTATGTAGTCAGCAGCCCTTTTAGGTGATCTGGATGGATGCAATCTAAATTCAAGCAATAGTTATTTTCAATTCAATTTTTCTAAGCACTAAGGATATATGTCTTATCCATTAGCTTGCAATAGTTTTCAAGAATATCCATAATTTAAATTAATGAAGGATATTGAGCATGAGGTTTCCTAAATTTTTGCATCAATTGAATCATTTACATATGTGGTCTACCATCTATTTTTGTGTAAATAAGAAGTCTAATAATAAAATATTCAAGTAATAAACAAATGAAACAAATTTCTCAAACTCTTCTCTCTCCAATATTCAACCATGGAGGTCTCACCCAAACCTCTTATTCAAACTGCATCCACATAAAAAAAAGCCCTGAAGCATAGATTTTAAAGAAAAATTGTGCACTCCCTCCTTGAGAGGGTTAAGAAAACAGCCTAGCGAATATCAATTTCTCCATAAGTGGCCTAAATCATTTGGCCCAAATATTTACTATGGATTAAAACAGTTTGGGGATCAACCATTATCTCCATTAATCTTATCAGAACTATTTGTGATTGATGTACTTAATTCATTTTTGTCAAATACTCTTTCAAAGATTCAAAGCATAATCCACTTTGGAGCTTAATAGCAACACAATTCAACAAAGTGATTGCTGATTAGTGCTTCTAAACATCAACCATCTTTTTTATACAAAATCTAGCCATAATACCTTTGGTCTACTCTTTTTTCATTCTAATTATTTTATATTAATTCTACCTTCGTATCTTATGGTGAATCTTAAAAAATCTTATTGGTGAATCTTCGACACAAAGTTTATTATCTATTAAATTATTCTTGATAGTTGCCATTTTCATCGTCATTCTTCTATAATCGTTTTTGACAAAGCTTTGCTACAAATCAATCTTAACATTCAAATTTTTGTTACACTCAACCTAATTTTCAACGACCCCATTGCCAAACTAAAATGCATATAACATACCCAAACTATTTACAATTTAATATCCACATGACATTATCTTAACATATAGATTCCCAATAAACTTCTCATTTTAACCAAAAATCTTACTCTTGAAATTATGTTCTCATTGCCATCCCCATTCTTTTCTAAGAATGAAAATAAAACATTGTTGTAAACCAGCATTATTACTTTACTGAGCAAGAAATAGAATTTTTTTTTCTTGATTAAATAAAATCTTTAATGCAGAAATTTTCTAATGCATTCAGCATCAAAATTTGTCTGTTATGTTCCTTGATGATGTTACAGAAATGCCTCGGAAGTGAAACCGTTCTTGGCACTTTAAATCCATAAAATCAATTGCTTTTTGAAAGGGGCATTTATAAACATAGCACACAATTGTTGTGTATTTACATCTCACACCTAAACTTTCATACTTCTGCACATAGCACTCAAATATCTAATATCACATCAAAAATGGCACTATTGTCTTTTTTTAAAGTGAAATACATCTTTTTATGCATAAGTTTAAATTACGAAAATGCTACTTGTAAATATGAAAGTTTCGGTATGAGATATGTAATACATAAGAATTGTGTGCTATGTATAAAAATTTCTCTTCGTGAAAATAACCTCTTTCACAATTGCATTGCGCATATCTGATACACTCATCACCTACTGAAGTCAACTAATCACAAAGCTATGCATATAAAAATAGAGTAATAAATGCAGTAAAAACAAACCTGTTGCAGTGCTGCTTCTCTGCTCCTGAGTGCGACATATCAGGATGGCATAAGGGTCCATATTATCTGTTTAGCAAATGAACAAAAAAAAAAGTTTTGAAACATTATTGCATTGAAGAATTAAACAAACGGAGTGAGAAAGTATTGTACCCTAAAGACCCACGTATTTAGATTACATATCGGAAGATGCAGAGAGAAACATGCACACTTGTACATGCATCCTACCTCAAAAATAAAGTAAAAAATAAAAATATTATGATCCTTAATTCCTAGCCTAGTCTTGCAGATGATAACAACTTCACGGTAAGGAGAGCTTCAAAAAAGTTGTGCACTAGAAAGGCTCTATAATGTTACCCATAAATAAACATTTCAAGTTCAACTGAGTGCTAGATTTACCATCTTTTATGATCCTTCTCTATTTAAAAAATTTCTGAAAAAAAATGTATATATTTTACAATGTACATAAAAACGCATAATTACATACTCAACAAAGAAATGGCAGAAATATGGATGTAACATATAAATATTCTTGCAAATACATAAAATCACCTTCAAGAGGAATAAATCAATAAACATATCCCTTGTTTAAAATTGCATGATATGAGGTGCGTCTTGAGGCCCACCTCATTGTTCAAAAAGAAAATGGAATGAAGCTTTCATCCCAAGTTAAGATGTGTTGTTTCGTCTCAAAAAATGCCTCAAACTTTTGATGTTATCTGTAAATTTTTTAACAAAATTATAAATAATTCCAATACACCATATCGATTAACTTATGCACCCAACATATTAAATAACAATAAATAAATAAAAAATATCCATAAAATATTACGTAGTTGAAATTCAAAATAACATATAGTTAATATTTTAATTAATATTTGTATTGATGATTGTTCATTAAAAAAACATAATTGAGATTAAAATAATGAAAAATAGGAGAATATAGATAAGACTAAAAACAAGACTTAAGATAAATAATTTATGGT
Organism: Phalaenopsis hybrid cultivar; assembly: GCA_002079205.1. Taxonomy (NCBI): domain Eukaryota; kingdom Viridiplantae; phylum Streptophyta; class Magnoliopsida; order Asparagales; family Orchidaceae; genus Phalaenopsis; species Phalaenopsis hybrid cultivar. The sequence continues at coordinate 7,281 of JXCR01148667.1, read as the reverse complement.
GCCGATGATTTTAATGAAAGTCAATTCGGAGGTGAGAGTAATTAAAAACTTCTAAGTTTAAAATTCAAATAATAAAGGCTTGATATATTCTTGTTTAAGTGGGGGCTCCATAAGAGAGAGAGAGAAATTTATGTTGAACTTATTTTGATTGTTGGGTTCTGATATTTTAGTAGTTTATTTCAATATCTTAGCTTACTATAGTAGTTTAATGTTTGTATGACCGATCTTGTTTCATAATTGATATTAGGATATTAATGTGGAATTTCTAATTTTTATGCATTTTAATATTATTTTTTAAAATTAGCTAAAATGTTTTTTACTTTTTAATGTGTCAATAAGTTAAGACTATTAAAATGTTATTTCTCACTTCTTTATAATTTATATAATATTTATTAATTTACATAATTTTTAAAATTTAATTATTACGCCTCAATACCCAATTATGCAATTTTAAACCTTAAATGTATATGCATATAATATATGGAAAATTTTAACTGCCATTTAGAAAACTTTCATGCATGCAACCTCATAGACATTTCCCACACAAGGCCTAGAAAATTAAGCTATATAAGTTTTGAATATGTTGACATTTACATTGTCCAAGAAGATAATCTGCCATATTGTCCTTCTATTTTGCTTCCAATACCGTCGGATCTTATTTGTGAGAAAAATGTAATATTCAAATAGTTATCAATGAACTAAAAGTCGCATACACAGCCTAGAGGTCACATACAAATATCGAAACCAAATCATAACCATCTATTCTTGGGATATCAAGCGAGAAGAAGAAATTTAATGCTGTCAAAACATTAAGGTATCTATCCATTACCTTCTAAGCTGAGATAGGTGAGTTCAGATCAGTAAGAAGAAATTTAATGCTGACAAACAGCCGAATACTTTATCATGATTAACCAGTTTTCAGGTTTTACTTCCTTATAGATTTACTGGAGTTACATGATTCACAAGACCCTATTTAAGTTGAATCACAACCATACACCACCTAATTCAACCTTTTTTAAGTTAAATCACAACATCCTATTTAAGTTGAATCACAACAACTATTTAATTAAGATGTAAGGCAAATGCAGTGTGTAAGATAAGTAATAAAGAGAGATCTGAAAACTTATTTGGATGATTGAATGAAAGCCAGATCCATCCGCTCTACATTCTAACCCTAATTAAAATTCTACCCCCTTAGGAAAAATACAATAACGAAGAAGATGAGCATAGACGACTCTTACTGAGAAAGTCGGAGTCCTCGAGGCCCTTGGCCCCCACGAGAAGAACCTCAAGAGTCCCCCGAACCATGCTGCTCGCTCTCAACACAGAATCGACGACCTTCGACAACCGGATCTAGGAGAGGAATAGCGGGGAGATAAGTCGGGGAGATAGAAGAGCTGGCATTTTATAATGAGCGAATTTGATTCTGTACGAGTGATATAAATAGTTAAATGGCGGGGTGGTGGCAGCAAATATTAGCCACGCTTAAGTACTTATATTTAATTTGATGGCTTGAATTAAGTGGGGGTTGTACTTTTTTTTTTTTTTTAATTTACATAAGTGATAATTTTCTCTTTCACTTACTATAAAAAAATATTTCATTCGGACAGTCAATTATCGTCCGTCATGTTGTTTGTCGATGAGATGTATGACAACGTGGTGGCTAGCAAATGATCGTTCGGACGTACATTGTTCAGACCGAATAGTTTCTCTCCTAACTCGTCTCTGGCAGTTGTCGTGTCTTCATTTTGAGACAATATTGTGTCAAATATATGACTAATTGTTAGAGGACAATTCAGCATACACGTTGAAGTAGTTCCAGCCCAAGTCGATTTAGCACTAGTCAATCGGCCATCGAACACAATATTTTCTCCCTTTTCGAAGTCACGATAACCCTAACAGTCCGTCCGACAACATATGACAATTCCGCTGTATTTACATACTTAAAAATTATAAAATTTTAATTCAATTAGTTATTAATTCTATTAAAAAAATATAATTAAGTTTGACTTTTTCATTGAAAATTAGCAAAGTTGAAAATTAAGACTGAACAAATTTTAAGAAAAAAAAAATTTTTATTGAGAGAAAAATTAAAATTGTAGAGGGAGGCAATGACCCTAGGGAAGTATAAGGTAGTTTCCCTTAAGTGCACGTGTGATATGATTTCTGTACGAAAAAAAAATTTCATAACTTAAAAAATTAAAATAGTGACATTTTTAATCTAAAATGAAAAATTTAATTCCTATAAATGTAATAAATATAAAACATGTGTTATATATGTAAAAATATAAGAATTAAGTGGTATGAATATAAATAAAAATGATATTTCGTCTGGAAGACCAATTACCGGCGATAATATCGCCCGCAATGACGCGTATGACAACATAGCCGCCAGTCGTCTCGACGTGCCAGGTGATGTCTCGATGTAATATTTTATTATCTAAATGACCTTAAAATTATTGGCCTAGAAAAAAATGTATAAAAATGAAAATCGGAGTTTAAATTTGGCGGCAAAGCACTAAAATTTTCCCGCCTTCAAAACTTGGCAAAAGCCATTTCTTCTATGCTGCTCTTCAATCTCCGTCGCTGAAATAGTAGCAGGATGCAGATCCGCTTGAAGTGCAGCTGCGGGGCGGAAGAATGCCGGGAATGGGCTATCATAGAGCTACAGGGTGTGGTGGAATCACATCCATCCATAGGTGAAAATCTCCAAAATCTCGAGATCGGTCGCCTCTGCTGCGTCTCCAAAGTATTCTCTCTCTCTTCCTTCCCAATCCTATTTCGATGACTTCATCATTTTCTGATTATCTCCGATCATCTCTACAGGGAAACTACACATTTACAGTCGGCTACCACGAGCTTTCGGGAACGAAAGTGGCTCTCAAGAAGCCTTTGCTAGTGCTTAGGAAGAAGAAGGTTGAAGCTGCGTGCGAGTCGGATTATGCTGATCCTTCGGGGGTAGAATTGGAAGTTATCGGAATAATTCATCATCGAATTCTCTTCAAGACACGTCCCAAGGCTCTTATTTCAAGTACCACTTTTGCCTTTCACCTATTTGTTGTAATTCCTCTGATAGTTGGCTGAACTTCTGCGCATTTTTTTCAGAGCCGCAGGTTAAGGATAAGAAGGCAGTTCAATGATCCGAAGAGCAAAAGGTTAGTTGTTTTATTCTGAAGAAAGTTCTTCTAATTGTGTTAAAAACTTGCTTTGCCTGTTCTGTAACTTAAACGTTTCAAATTTGATTTAATTCATGAGAGCTTCTTATCAAATTAATTAATCAGAAGATATGCAGTTGGCTGTAAGCAATGATCATACACAAGCTATAAGTTTATCTTAGTGGATAAATGCAACTTTTATTGGTTGGATTCTGCATTGTCTACGAACTCTCGCCGCTTGGGGAGAAGCTGTAAAAAACAGGCAAAATAAAAATATAACGAGGGTATTACTCCAAATGGTTGTATTATTGGAGAAAAAATTAAAACACTTAAATATTAAAGAATTCATATCATTATTAAGATTTAATTTATATTTCCAATATTGTAGTTGGTTGAATGATAATCAAATATGTAAATTAGAAAACTTACAATAATATTAGCAAAATATTAGTATAAAATGTAGTAAGATCTATCTACCAAACAAAGCTCAACATCAACAAAAAACTAAAATAAGAGGATCAAGTTTCTGCTAGATATACATGTAATAATGTTTTAAAATAAAGTGTGATCTTAACTTCTAAATCAACGAGTGAATCACTTAACGTCAGTCAACCTAACAGCTTGTAATATAGATCTGAATATCCTGACTTAATATTCATCAGAATAATCTTATAATCAATATATATCAAAGATTATATTTTATGTTCTTTTTATGTTAATTATATCTAAATTAAATTCAAAGTGTCTTATTATTTAATCTTTCATTTTATATTAAAGATTTTTATCATTCTTAACAATGGCTATATATATATCAAATTTCTATAAATTTACATATCTAATACTTACATTTTATTTACATCTACAACACGAAATAACACGTCAGAAATATAATTTTTTTAAGTTTTAATAGTGAAATACATCATATCCTTTCATGTATAATTTAAAGTGGAATGTATAACCAGATCTTATGTATTTAGATATCTAATACATTTTTTTTTACTTGCACTATGCCCAAACCTACAAATATAAAAAGTATTATTACCAACACCTTAAAAGTGAAATATAACATTCCATGCATAAATTTGACACCAAAGTAGTATATGTAGTTATAAATTAAACATCAAAGTTTATGTAATCGATGCATAAATACATAAGAATCCTAAAAACTACTACATGGATATTCGTGCAAATTTAAGAATCAGTGCAATTTAAGCGTTACAGGTATATAAATATATATAATATGATCATATATGAGTATTTATTATTTGTTTTGTAAATATTATATTTAAAAGGATGTTTTAAACAATAAAGCCTAGCATCCATCTGATGAGTTCCAAATCAACTCATAGTTAAATATATGATGACATTTCTAATAAATAAACTAAAGTCTTCGTCTTCCACCGATCCTCCCATATATTGATATATATACTTCGTTCTTCGGCTCTGACGCTTAGGTAGAATTAATTAATGGAGAGATTCTTTGTTCTTTTTTCTCTTACGCGGAGCCTTTATTTATTCTCGATATTGAACGAGAAAGAAAGTAAATTTTAGGGTAGCATGAGAGAGAAAGAGAGAGAGAGAGAGTACACATCAAGTTAAAGTTTAGTTTTTTTTGTTTTGTTTTGTTTATTACTCATCCATTAATCTCCTTATTGTTATGGATGCCAAAAAAACTCGTGGTTCGCGAACAATTTATGTTCAACTTGTTAAATAATTCGTGTTCGATTTGTTCGATAAACAAAAGAGTTGTACACGAACATATTCTTTGAGCTCAATTTATAAATGAGCCAATCAAGAATAGATTTTTCCTCAATCATCTTCGACTCTCTTTGGCTTGAATTAATTATGTAATAAATAAATAATATATAGAAGTAAATCAAATGATGTAAAAAGTTTTGTTTATTAAATTGTAAAAAAGAAAAATTAGACGTTAGATATGTAAATACATAAGAATTGGGTGGCATGGGTCTAAATACAGATCAAATTTTACAAAAAAATAAAATTTTGGTGCTAGATATGTATATATACAAGAACTGGGTGGTATGTTCCAAAAAGCCCACCGCTAGGCTGCTGATGTTAAAATGTAAATACAAAAGAATTTGGTTGCATTTATGTAAATGTCCTTAATGTCTACTCTTGTGGCCTGCCTCAACTTCTCTCCATTTGGTTTTGTGACTTTTGTCCCACATCACCATATCAAAAAAAGCTCTATCATTATGTAGAATCATCAATAACCTGCAAATAGGCACGACCAACAAGATCACGACATTTTTATTACCAAGTCCTTCAAGGGTTTTAAAAGAAAAATAAGTTTCATAAAAGCATGCATTTGTTAAGATGCATTAGATGTACTAATAAACTAATCACACTTTAAGTGAATTAAAAGAAAAATTAATTCAATAAATCATCTCTATAATAGAAACATAACATGTTTTTATTATCTTAATTCTCATTGCAAAACTAGAACATCATTTAAAAATTTGTAACTAGTGCATATTCATTCGCAAAATCCCTCTCATTAAAGGTAAAATATGAGATATTACATACTGCTGTTTTTTACTTAGTTAACCTCCTAATTGATGAGCTCGTGCAACTGAAGATGCGTCCGCAACAGCAGCCACACGTATCCTGCAAATAAAAACATTAAACTTACAACATCTTTCCTTTTCAAATTATTTACCATTTGTGATGAATGGTGCTTAAGAAAAAAAAAATGCAATTACCTTTTGTGAACGTCAACATATTCATCAGTTTCATCCACAATCTCATCCTACACAACAAATACATCCATGATGAGCGTAATAAAAGCAAATAACTCACATTTAATATAGGTTATTCTCCAAGGAAACAATATCGAACACAAGCAAGACGCAATAAACCCCGAATATTGCAAGTATTGACAGTCCAAATATAGGCGGAAAAATTGCAATACTCATTTATGCAAGGGGAGGCCACAAAAAATATCGAACAAGTGCTAACATACAAGCAAAAATCATTCCAACTCATGGAAGTTTGAATGATCGTGGTTTAATAAAGGCACTTGCTAGACATAATGTAAAAAAGGATGGAAATGCATCCTAGACTTACCAAACGACTCATAACTATTGAAACAATAAAAGAAATGAGTTGCATGTACCTGAAGGAGTTCTTCAAACACATCCTCAAGAGTGATGATGCCGATAACCTCTCCATCTTCAATATCCTCTGATGTAAGACCTGAAGTGGGGTTATTACCTTTAGCTTGTTTTTCTGGACCCTTATCTATGTCCACCACAAAAGTATCGTCCTCTTTTGATAAGAAAGGAGTTGTCAAGTTCGATTCGTCAGAAGCTTCTTTATTTTCTTCAGACTTGTTCTCTTCAATGGGTGGAAGACTCTTTATTTTTACTTTAGTCTTGACAACAGCAGCTATATGGCTCCTTCCCTTCTGAAACTCATTTAATATATCATATAGAGGCATATCTGCTGAGACCCTGAAAAAATTATAAGCATAAGAAAATTTATGGTAAATATTATAAAAATGAAAAAAAAAGTAAATTTGAGAAACCTAGGAATTCTTCTTATAGAAACAACATTAACTGGCGTCTCTGTCTCAGCACGAACAGCGAGAAGACTTTTCGCCTGCAGAAGAAATTTACAAAGTTAAAAAAGCCCAAAAAATGTACCACATGTATATTTTTTGCTGAACAAAACAATAAAGAGAAGTTTAGAGCAGGAGACGCTTGGCACCAACCAGTAGAAAACCAATAATGTTTCTTGGGTTTTCTGAATAAACAGGGATTCTGCTGTGGCCCCGAACTATGATTTTGCTAAAGGCTTCCCTGTAAAAGAACAACGAAAGATGTCTTAGAGTCTAAAATTTGTTAATGCAGATTTACAATGAAGAATAATCATACTCACATTTAAATTCATAAATGACAAACTTTTAATTTAGAGAATCTAAGTACTTGGATGAAAACTAAAAGCACAAGGAAAACTGTTGAAATGATAATCTAATAGTAATTTACTATAAATACTACATAGAAATCTAGGATTAAAAATTCATTCAATCAATTGAAAAAAATATATATATTGTAATAAAAATGTGTATTGCATTGAATCTGATGAAATATTAATCACATATACC
>JXCR01148666.1:56701-70053 GCA_002079205.1 Phalaenopsis hybrid cultivar | reverse complement strand
CCGACGCTCCTCGCCAGCGAACGGCTGCCAAAAGAAACTCCAAATTTGCACGGAAGCAAGAAGAGATTACTAAAGTTAATTTACAGAGCAAAAAAGTCCCATCTTCAAGAACGGCTCCTAAAGAAAAACAAAACAAATGTTCGTGCATGAGGACGCAATTCCCTTGGCACAAGAAAGACTGATTCAAGAAAACACCGATAAATCTTATAGAAAAATGGACTACAACGTTTAGCCCATTTGAGGAAACTACCAACAAAACTGAGCATTTACGATGCCCTGATCTACTCCAAGGAAATGAAAGAATCATTGGTGAAAGCTCTCTTGGATTCCGAGATCTCCTTAGCTCAACTTGATAGTACTTCCTCAGAAGAAACTTATCCGTTGGAAGGGCAGGCCAAGTTCATGTCCTGGTGATGATATGTTGTTGGGAACAATTGAACATAACCGATCATTATACATCTCAGTGAATGTTAATAGCCCCGCACTCTCGTGGGTGCCTATTGGCCTAGGCGCTTCTATCAATATTATGAGCCTGAGAACACTCGCTTATTTAGGCATTGATACCCATAGGCTTACGACAGACAAGTTTGTTAGTGCACAAAAACCCATAAGGGTTGTAGGCTCTCCTGCAGCTTCGTCGGGGACAATGTGAAACCCTGTGCAGCTCCACAATCGATTTCCAAAATAAAATGTTGAGGTTCAAAATTTGAAACCCACTGACGCTCATGCGGCCCGTACTTAAGGATTGTAGGAAGGACCATTTCGGTCTGTCTTACTTATTTGTATTATCATAATTTTTTCTCTAAATTAAAAAAAGTATTATGTATATTCTCTTTACTCTCTTTACTTCTCCATCAAATCTATTAATAAATATATAACTTCCATAGTAAACTTGCCCCACATGAATCCAAACAGAATTGGAGATATTTTTGTTCCACATCGTAACCTATGTGTAGTCATACTCTCCCATAACTTTAATATATATCATTAATTTAATTCATCTATAATTTGCACAATGGTGTATGCATCCGCTCTATTCTTAAATATAAAAATCAATTGAACCTTTCTCCACTCATTAGACATCTATTTATTTGGATGATGAGAAAAGAGAGAGCAAAATGAGAAGTGTACAAATCACCTCAAGACAACCAACGAAACCACGCCAAAACAATGCATAAATCCTTCATACCAGCAAGTGTCTCACCAAATTCCTAAGTAGCATGTTTGTAGACTATAGTATAACTAAAATAACATCCAATTATGCATGATTAGGCTACATGCTAAATCCAAAAGCTTACTTTTGTTCCGGAATTTTAAAATGTGGCAATTTCATTCCACTTGGAGATATAAATTGATAAAGAAAGGATGACAGCACAATGAAGCTACAAAGTTGCAGCCTTTCGAGCTGTGATGTCCTTAGAGATAATATATTTTTATGTGTACTTGAAAGAATATAGTTCCGATAGTACCTTAAAGAATTGGTTATTTTCACATGTGCTCTCGATCAGTGGATGGTACCTCAAGAAGTACTATGCATTGTGGTGTTTCAAAGACAAAGCCCGTCCTTCGAAACACGGGTGCAACACTTGTCTAAAACTAAATCCATATTCTAAAGAAAATGCAACAAAAGAAAACTCACAAAACTTAAACAATAATAACATCAAACCATAACAAAAGAAATAAACTCACATCAAAACAATAAAAAAAAATCAACATTAAAATAAAAATTTCAAACTTCAATTTTGACCTGGTCAAGTTGAGTCTTCTCGGCCCATCACTAGTGTCACTTCTCTCAGCCCAAAGTTTCCTTCCACAGGAACTCTAGGTCCTTTTTCTTGCGCGGATGAGGTTAGTTGGCTTTATCTACATAAAACCGCGCTCTTCTTTGCCTTCTATCCGGTGTCAATGAGGGTTGGCTGGTTTCGTTGATATGGAACTGTACTTCCTTTCACACAGACATTTTCTTCGATCGAATCTTGAGGTGGATGTGATTCCATTGGCATTCCTTCTTAATTTCATTTCTTCATACAGACATTTTCCACAACTCCCCTAAATTCCATNCTCATTTCATCATTCTTTAATATGAACTATGAAGCCTATTATAAATTATCAAAATATGTAATTTGCTTTACTTACTACCCTTTATACATAGTTATCATAAACAAGTGCAAATTCTCTCATAAAATTCACAAGAAAAAAAGGATACCACAAAATAAACGATTTGAACCATTATTTTGTTTTATGAATTATTAATTGATAATTCAGTTTAACAAAAGTAAGCTTTAAATCGAGCTTATTCACAAACTTGTTCATAAACTTGAATGAAGCTGCTCATCGAACTTATTTGCGAGCTACAAATGATATTGCTCATGGTCATAAATGAATTAAACAAGTTGCTCAAGCTTGTTCATTTAATTACATAGTATTTACAAAAAGATTTAAACTTGTTTAGTTAATAAATCAAACGAGCATAAACAAGCTCTTATCAAGTTGAGCTATGAATAACTTGTTGAACCTTGATTCGTTCGCGGCCCTAGCACAAAATGATTACCCTCCAATCAATTAATTACATGCTCTTTAACTTAAAAATTCTATTGAAAGATTTGTTGAGAAAATTACCATAGAATCCCTTGTAAATGAATTAAACAAGTTGTTCAAGCTTGTTCATTTAATTAGTATTTACAAAAGATTTTAAACTTATTTAATTAATAAATCAATCGAACATAACCAAGCTCTTATCAAGTCGAGCTATGCNGTTTAATTAATAAATCAAACGAGCATAAACAAGCTCTTATCAAGTCGAGCTATGAATAACTTGTTGAACCTTGATTCGTTCGCAGCCCTAGCACAAAATAATTACCCTCCAATCAATTAATTACATGCTCTTTAACTTAAAAATTCTATTGAAAAGATTTGTTGAGAAAATTACCATAGAATCCCTTATAAATGAATTAAACAAGTTGTTCAAGCTTGTTCATTTAATTAGTATTTATAAAAGATTTTAAACTTATTTAATTAATAAATCAATCGAACATAACCAAGCTCTTATCATGTCGAGCTATGTATAGCTTGTTGAAACTTGATTCATTTATAGCCCTAGCACAAAGTGATTACCCTCCAATCTCTTTATATTAAAAATTCTATTGAAAAGATTGGTTACGCAAATCACCATAGAATCTCTTATAAATCTCTAATTTTAATAAGTATCTCACCCAGACTTAAAACCTACTCCNCCATAGAATCTCTTATAAATCTCTAATTTTAATAAGTATCTCACCCAGACTTAAAACCTACTCCATGAATCTCTTTTAGAGGCAACTCCATCATACTTGTTTGGATCAATTTATAATATACTTGATTATATCATTTTTTATGATTTGTCAAAATACTTGATAATAATAATTACTTAATTTATCCATCTTACTTGTTTGGATCAATTTATAATATACTTGATTAACTCCATCTCACTTGTTTGGACATCGTTGCCACTATTACTTATTTTATTATTATTATTATTATTATTATTATTATTATTATTATTATAGATTGTTATTATTATAGTTTATTATTATTATTATCTATATATTGTCACAATTATTATTAAGTATTATATATATATATATATATATTATTATTACTATTTATATATGTATGCATGTCATTATTATCGTTATTATTATTCATTATTATACATACATATTATTATCATTATTACTTTTTTTTTACTTATATGTTATTAGTATTTTTATTTACATATTATAACTTATATGTTATTATTATATACTATTATATACTATAATATATTGTTATTGATATTATTATTATTATATGCCATTTTTTAGTTATTATTATTATTATTACTTGGATATAATCATTATATAAAATATTGTTATATTATATATTATCATTATCACCAGTCATATACACATTTTCAGAATAAAATTCACTGATTAAGAAGAAGAATAGAGAAAAGGAATTACGTGATCGAGCTCGGCTCCTCCCAATCACCAGGGTTTTCACGAACCCTCGCCGCTCTCTCNAACCATTATATAAAATATTGTTATATTATATATTATCATTATCACCAGTCATATACACATTTTCAGAATAAAGTTCACTGATTAAGAAGAAGAATAGAGAAAAGGAATTACGTGACCGAGCTCGGCTCCTCCCAATCGCTAGGGATTTCACGAACCCTCGCCGCTCTCTCCCGAAGTTCTCCCTCGCGCTCGAGACCCGACGGCCGGCGCTCCTCGCCAGCGAACGGCTACCGGAAGAAACTCCAATTTTGCACGGAAGCAAGAAAAGATTACTAAAGTTAATTTACAGAGCGAAAAAGTCCCATCTTAAAGAACGACTCCTAAAGAAAAACAAAACAAATGGTCGTGCATGAGGACGCAATTCCCTTGGCACAAGAAAGACCGATTCAAGAAAACACCGAAAAATCTTATAGAAAAATGGACTACAACGTTTAGCCCATTTGAGGAAACTACCAACAAAACTGAGCATTTACGATGCCCTGATCTTCTCCAAGGAAATGAAAGAGTCATTGGTAAAAGCTCTCTTGGATTCCGAGATCTCCTTAGCTCAACTTGATAGTACTTCCTCAGAAGAAGCTTATCCGTTGGAAGGACAGGCCCAGTTCACGTCCTGGTGATGATATGTTGTTGGGAACAATTGAACATAACCGATCATTATACATCTCAGTGAATGTTAATAGCCCCGCACTCTCGTGGGTGCCTATTGGCCTAGGTGCTTCCATCAATATTATGAGCCCGAGAACACTCGCTTATTTGGGCATTGATACCCATAGGCTTACGACAGACAAGTTTGTTAGTGCACAAAAACCCATAAGGGTTGTAGGCCCTCCTGCAGCTTCGTCGGGGACAATGCGAAACCATGTGCAGCTCCACAATCGATTTCCAAAATAAAATGTTGAGGTTCAAATTTGAAACCCACTGACGCTCATGCGGCACGTACTTAAGGATTGTAGGAAGGACCATTTCGGTCTGTCTTACTTATTTGTATTATCATAATTTTTTCTCTAAATTAACAAAAGTATTATGTAGATTCTCTTTACTCTCTTTACTTCTCCGTCAAATCTATTCATAAATATATAACTTCCATAATAAACTTGCCCCACATGAATCCAAACAGAATTGGAGATATTTTTATTTCACATCGTAACCTATGTGTAGTCATACTCTCCCATAACTTTAATATATATCATTAATTTAATTCATCTATAATTTGCACAATGGTGTATGCATCCGCTCTATTCTTAAATATAAAAACCAATTGAACCTTTCTCCACTCATTAGAAATCTATTTATTTGGATGATGAGGAAAGAGAGAGAGTAAATGAGAAGTATACAAATCACCTCAAGACAACCAACGAAACCACGCCAAAATAATGCATAAATCCTTCATACCAGCAAGTGTCTCACCAAATTCCTAAGTAGCATGTTTGTAGACTATAGTATAACTAAAATAACATCCAATTATGCATGATTAGGCTACATGCTAAATCCAAAAGCTTACTTTTGTTCCGGAATTTTAAAATGTGGCAATTTCATTCCACTTGGAGATATAAATTGATAAAGAAAAGATGACAGCCACAATGAAGCTACAAAGTTGCAGCCTTTCGAGCTGTGATGTCCTTAGAGATAACACATCTTTATGTGTACTTGAAAGAATAGAGTTCCGATAATACCTTAAAGAATTGATTATTTTCACATGTGCCCTCGGTCAGTGGATGATACCTCAAGAAATACTATGCATTGTGGTGTTTCAAAGACAAAACCCATCCTTTGAAACACGGGTGCAACACTTGTCTACAACTAAATCCATATTCTAAAAAAAAATGCAACAAAAGAAAACTCACAAAACTTAAACAATAATAACATCAAACCATAACAAAAGAAATAAACTCACATCAAAACAATAAAAAAAAATCAACATTAAAATAAAAATTTCAAACTTCAATTTTGACCTGGTCAAGTTGAGTCTTCTCGGCCCATCACTAGCGTCACTTCTCTCGGCCCAAAGTTTCCTTCCACAAGAACTCTGGGTCCTCTTTCTTGCGCGGATGAGGTTAGTTGGCTTTATCTACATAAACCCTCGCTCTTCTTTGCCTTCTATCCGGTGTCAATGAGGGTTGGCTGGTTTCGTTGACATGGAACTGCACTTCCTTTCACACAGACATTTTCTTCGATCGGATCTTGAGGTGGATGTGATTCCATTGGCATTCCTTCTTAATTTGATTTCTTCATACAGACATTTTCCACAACTCCCCTAAATTCCACAAGTTCCATAAGAATTCCACAAATTTCATATAAATCCATAAATTCAAATTTTTGTGGAGTGGAGTAAGAGCCCATTCGATAAATTTTATGGCTCTCGACTTCTTCTTGCCTCTTAGCTTGGACGTAAAGCCCCCTAAATGGATGTTAAGGTTTTCCTTCAAATTCAAAAATCAAATCAAATTCCGCGGATAGGAGTAAGACCCCGTTTGATGGATGTTAAGCCTTCTGATTCCTTCAAATTCAAATTCCAAGGTCGGTACGGGGATTCTAACTCCATCAAATTTGAAAGCTCAAACACTCTTTAGGCACCTGCATGACCATGTTGTGCAGCATAAGTCCTACTCTCTTTAGGTTCTGAGGTTGTGGTTCGGTACTACGTAAACTCTCCTATCTTTCTAGGTCGTTTGCATGATTGGGTATCATACAAGTGTAAGCTCTAAATATTACAATTGGCAAGAATAAACATTTAAATAATATCACTTCAAGATATGCAACCAAACAATATGATAATTTGGGAAGTCACCGAGATTCTCCTCAGAATTTGTAACATTCTCTACGCTTCCCTCCTTTGAACTCCCAAATCAATTGTTCCTACTTGAGTCACTCTCAATTGACTTTCCATGTCCTACCTTGAAAGCTTAAATGTTAAATTCTAGAAGACTAGTACTTCTGATCATTATCGAGAGTTTTCTTAAGTGATTTTGGTCGTTTGAGATGTAATTAACTATAGAGGTTTGCCCTTATAGGGCACTTAAGAACCCAGGTAAAATAAACCTTATCTAATATTTATATTAGGTTGAGGAACTTGACAATCACACATAAAATGTTGGCAGATCAAACAGATGAAATAAATTATGTAGTTTATATAACTGAATCCGTTGTCAAGTAGTATGCCCATCTCTCGATGCGATGCATTACTTGTGGTCTCTACTACACGTATAAGATTTGTTCGGTCTCAAATTTTTCAAAATTAAAACACTATTTTCAAAAATCAAAATTATATACATATTAAACTAAATTTTATTTTCTAAAAAAAAAGTCGACCGACAATATTGAAATTAAAACACTTGCTCCTAAATTTTTGGCATTGCNTGGTCGTTTGAGATGTAATTAACTATAGAGGTTTGCCCTTATAGGGCACTTAAGAACCCAGGTAAAATAAACATTATCTAATATTTATATTAGGTTGAGGAACTTGACAATCACACATAAAATGTTCGCAGATCAAACAGATAAAATAAATCATTTAGTTTATATAACTGAATCCGTTATCAAGTAGTATGCCCATCTCTCGATGCGATGCATTACTTGTGGTGTCTACTAGACGTATAAGATTTGTTCGGTCTCAAATTTTTCAAAATTAAAAACACTACTTTCAAAAATCAAATTATATACATATTAAATTAAATTTTATTTTCTAAAAAAAAGTTGACCGACAATATTGAAATTAAAACACTTGCTCCTAAATTTTTGGCATTGCAATGTGCTTTTCTAAGAGGCAAGCCAATAAAAATGGAATCGAACCTTTCTCCTTACCAACAAACCAATTGTCAGTGGCTACTGATCATCGTAAACCTATAGCAAAAGAAAGAAAAAAAAGGAAAAGAAAATTCAAATGATACGATACCAACATTCAAACATCTTCATTACAATCTACTTCATGGCACTGATGGTGNGTGGCTACTGATCATCGTAAACCTATAGCAAAAGAAAGAAAAAAAAGGAAAAGAAAATTCAAATGATACGATCCAACATTCAAACATCTTCATTACAATCTACTTCACGACACTGATGGTAAATTGCATCGAGTCCATAAAATTTAGATTAGATATGATTAGGTTCATATAAAATTTTAGCCTTAGCCCTCAATGTCAAGGCATGTTTCATATGAGTTTTTAAGATGAACATATAGAGATCTTTTCAAAAGTTTGATAAACATAAGTAAATTTTTTTGCAATAAAAGACCTACAATTATTCCTTTGAAACACTTAAGATTTTTAAGAACAATCTACCCTTAGCTATATGCTTGAAGGGGTTATTATATTGGCACTTTATTTNAGGCATGTTTCATATGAGTTTTTAAGATGAACATATAGAGATCTTTTCAAAAGTTTGATAAACATAAGTAAAATTTTTTGCAATAAATGGCCTACAAGTTNTTAGCTTGGATGTAAAGCCCCCTAAATGGATGTTAAGGTTTTCCTTCAAATTCAAAAATCAAATCAAATTCCGAGGATAGGAGTAAGACCCCGTTTGATGGATGTTAAGCCTTCTGATTCCTTCAAATTCAAAGTTCGCAGTGCAAAGATTTTGATTCCTTTAAATTCCACACATATTCCACAACTCTCCACAAACTCTAATAAATCACACAAATCTTATAAACTCCCATAAATTTTCCACAACCCACACAAATTCTACAAATCTTCCACAAATTCAAAAAGGAAATCAAATTCTGAGGATAGGAGTAAGACCACCTTTAATGGATGTTAAAACTTCTAATTCCTTCAAATTCAAATTCCAAGGTCGGTACGGGAATTCTAACTCCTTCAAATTTGAAAGCTCAAACACTCTTTAGGCACCTGCATGACCATGTTGTGCAGCATAAGTCCTACTCTCTTTAGGTTCTGAGGTTTTCGTTCGGTACTACGTAAACTCTCCTATCTTTAGGTTCTGAGGTTTTCGTTCGGTACTACGTAAACTCTCCTATCTTTCTAGGTCGTTTGCATGATTGGGTATCATACAAGTGTAAGCCCTAAATAATACAATTGGCAGGAATAAACATTTAAATAATATCACTTCAAGATACGCAGTCAAACAATATGATAATTTGAGAAGTCACAGAGGTTTTCCTCAGAATTTATAACATTCTCTACGCTTCCCTCCTTTGAACTCCCAAATCAATTGTTCCTACTTGAGTCACTCTCAATTGACTTTCCATGTCCTAACTTGAAAACCTAAATGTTAAATTCTTGAAGACTAGTACCTCTCATCATTATCGAGAGTTTTCTTAAGTGATTTTGGTCATTTGAGATGTAATTAACTATAGAGTTTGCCCTTATAGGGCACTTAAGAACCCAAGTAAAATAAACTTTATTTAATATTTATATTAGGTTGAGAAACTTGACAGTCACATATAAAATGTTCGCAGATCAAACGGATGAAATAAATCATGTAGTTTATATAACTGAATCCGTTGTCAAGTAGTATGCTCATCTATCGATGCGAAGCATTACTTGTGGTGTCTACTAGACGTATAAGATTTGTTCGGTCTCAAATTTTTCAAAATTAAAACACTATTTTCAAAAATTAAAATTATATACATATTAAACTAAATTTTATTTTCTAAAAAAAAAGTTGACCGACAATATTGAAATGAAAACACTTGCTCCTAAATTTTTGGCATTGTAGTGTGCTTTTCTAAGAGGCAAGCCAATAAAAATGGAATCGAACCTTTCTCCTTACCAACAAACCAATTGTCAGTGGCTAATGATCATCGTAAACCTATAGCAAAAGAAAGAAAAAAAAGAAAAGAAAATTCAAATGATACGATCCCAACATTCAAGCATCTTCATTACAATCTACTTCATGGCACTGATGGAAAATTGCATCGAGTCCATAAAATTTAGATTAGATATGATTAGGTTCATATAAAATTTTAGCCTTAGCCCTCAATGTCAAGGCATGTTTCATATGAGTTTTTAAGATGAACATATAGAGATTTTTTCAAAAGCTTGATAAACATAAGTAAAATTTTTTGCAATAAAAGACCTACAAGTTTTCCTTTGAAACACTTAAGATTTTTAAGAGCAATCTACCCTTAGCTATATGCTTGAAGGGGTTATTATATTGGCACTTTATTGTATTTTTGGATTGATATCAATGCTTGTGGGTAATATTTCAAAAACTGAGAGTCATTACAACTGAACTTCCAAACAACATCAAACATCTTTCCACATTACTATCTAAACCATACAGATACTTAATTTCAAAAGTATGTTTTATTTTCCCATATAAAAATGAAGAGCAATCCTAACACATTGTCCTTTCTCTACTCTTTGCTCACAAAAGTATTGGACTGTTTTGCATAAAGTGTTTAGCGCTACTTAAATTCTTCTTTTACTTTCATGGTTTCACTTCCATTCACCCCCTCTTTCAAAGTACTGGATTTATTCCAAGTTTCCACTAAGAGTCCCCTTGCAACTCTACATAATCTATCAAACCATCTTAGTTCCAGTTATAGAAAACCTCTTCTTTCAATCGATAATGTAGCATAGATAGTCCCATTATTTAACAAAAATATATCACCAGAACATAAAAAATTTAGTACTTAAAATGCAGTTTCTTGATTTAGCCCAATCCTGAACAACAAAAAGGGATTTATAAGCATGCCATATATTTTTTATATCTAATACTTGAAGCATTATATTTACTTATATAAAAACAATACCTCAATCTCTAAATCACATTAAAAATACTAATAACATCAACATATCTGAACNAATATAAAAAATTTAGTACTTAAAATGCAGTTTCTTGATTTAGCCCAATCCTGAACAACAAAAAGGGATTTACATGCATGCCATATATTTTTTATATACTTATATATCTAATACTTAAATCATGATATTTACTTATACAAAAACAATACCGCAATCTCTAAATCACATTAAAAATACTAATAACATCAACATATCTAAACTAAAATATATTTTATACATATATTTTGATTTGATTTAGGCATCAGGGAGTTATAAAAGTAAACATAAAGATTCAGGTGCTAGATAGGTAAATATATAAGAATTTTGTGGTATGTAAATCGCCAAAAATTTCTCCCAGCTAATAATAAACTAGACATATATGCTTTTTTTTTTCTTTCCAATTAAATCGTTCTCAGTTTCCAAAACGACTACAAAAGTGTAATAGTAACTGTGATAAATTTCTTTTTTTTTTAAACCATTAGGGTTGGTTTGAAGTAGAAGTGAGAGCCAGGAGTGAGAGCGAGGGGAGAGTAAGGCAGAGACAGAAGAATAAGAGGCATGCTTCTCACGATTTTCAATCTGATTTTCCACTTCTGCTTTAATCCGATTAAACATATGGTTCTTAACAAAGTATCCAGATCAAATCAAAAGCCCAACAAAAGGCTTATTACTCATAATTATCTTAATTATTCTGACAACCATATTGGAGTCTATTGATAGACTTTATTGACAAAACCATCGGATTTTAGTATGAAGGGCTGAGATGCCTTACACTAAAATAAGAAGCCATCCACACATAATCAAATAAATAAAGTCTCCAAACATCCTTAATCAATAGTTTATCTAATGCAATTGGAAGAAGTAATTAAGTAGGAAAACTTATACCCAAACTAAGTTTTGAATCAAGTAAAAACAATGACAACAACAAGCCTTTATCCCACTAAGTGGGGTTCCCTTTTCTCCATTGTGTCCTATTGAGTGTCATATTTTCATTTAATTCTAATATATTAAGATAATTTTTTATACAATAATTCTTGAATCAAGGTTATAACAAAATTTAATGAATGAGAAATCTATGAGAGGTGCACTATCTAATCTAACTACTGAAAATCATTGAGTTTCTAAATACAAAACTTATGAGTATTTTGAAGTCCACNGTTCCAGTTATAGAAAACCTCTTCTTTCAATCGATAATGTAGCATAGATAGTCCCATTATTTAACAAAAATACAGTACTTAATTGTCGGTCAACTAAAAGGGCACCAGAATATAAAAAATTTAGTACTTAAAATGCAGTTTCTTGATTTAGCCCAATCCTGAACAACTAAAAGGGATTTATATGCATGCCATATATTTTTTATATACTTATATATCTAATACTTAAATCATTATATTTACTTATATAAAAACAATACCGCAATCTCTAAATCACATTAAAAATACTAATAACATCAACATATCTAAAGTAAAATATATTTTATACATATGTTTTGATTTGATTTAGGCATCAGGGAGTTATAAAAGTAAACATAAAGATTCAGGTGCTAGATAGGTAAATATATAAGAATTTTGTGGTATGTAAATCGCCAAAAATTTCTCCCAGCTAATAATAAACTAGACATATATGCTTTTTTTTTTTTCTTTCCAATTAAATCGTTCTCAGTTTCCTAAGCGACTACAAAAGTGTAATAGTAACTGTGATAAATTTCTTTTTTTTTTAACCATTAGGGTTGGTTTGAAGTAGAAGTGAGCGCCAGGAGTGAGAGCGAGGGGAGAGTAAGGCAGAGACAGAAGAATAAGAGGCATGCTTCTCACGATTTTCAATCTGGTTTTCCACTTCTGCTTTAATCCGATTAAACATATGGTTCTTAACAAAGTCTCCAGATCAAATCAAAAGCCCAACAAAAGGCTTATTTCTCATAATCATCTTAAATATTCTGACTACCATATTGGAGTCTATTGATAGACTTTATTGACAAAACCATCGGATTTTAGTATGAAGGGCTGATATGCCTTACACTAAAATAAGAAGCCATCCACACATAATCAAATAAATAAAGCCTCTAAACATCCTTAATCAATAGTTTATCTAATGCAATTGGAAGAAGTAATTAAGTAGGAAAACTTATACCCAAACTAAGTTTTGAATCAAGTAAAAACAACGACAACAATAAGCCTTTATCCCACTAAGTGGGGTCCGCAACATGAATCCCTTTTCTCATTTAATTCTAATATATTAAGATAATTTTTTATACAATAATTCTTGAATCAAGGTTATAAAAAAATTTAATGAATGAGCAATCTATGAGAGGTGCACTATCTAATCTAACTACTGAAAATCACTGAGTTTCTAAATACAAAACTTATGAGTATTTTGAAGTCCATAATGAAAAACCATAAATAGGTTATAAAAGTTATCAAAGTAGTTAAGATGACAAGATTAAAATATATGTTGCACTAATTAGAATTCAGTCAAGATACTCTGATAAATTCAGAACTTAGTTGTTCAATTTGATCAATATCTAATCAAGAGTATCAAGATATTTTCACGACTGAGTTCAATAGTTAGT